>QVNV01000551.1:0-16236 GCA_014825455.1 Pseudomyrmex pallidus | reverse complement strand
TATCACAAAGATGTCATTAAATCGCTCGCGAGAAAAGTGAAAAACTTCCCACGCGCATCTCAGCTTAATATCATCAGAACAAATATTCTAAATCCATGCATATGTTGTGCGTGTGCAAATTGAATATCATTCACTGCCGTTAGAGAAATATGTAAAACTTGCATTTTCCTATAGGATTATCGACTTACAGGTTACGACTTACAATATAGGTTTATTAATAATATAATATATTTGCGAAATGTGTGTGTTTTATTAAATAATTCGACGAGAAAAGTATTATTACTCGCGCAAGTTATATGTTTTGACTTTCTGTTTAATAAAAAAAAAATAAAGAAAAAAAAATGAAACCAGTTTGCTAAAAAAGGTCTGGATTCAACACACATACATCATAAAATTTAAACTGGAAAAAAAAAACAAGTCAGAGATAACACATTGCCGGAGAAATTATTGTTAGCGCTTCCGAAGAATGAAGAGGACGCAATAACAAAAAATGTAACTGCGTAGAGCGCGCGCTTTTTTTTTTTTAACTACTTTAAAACAAACTTTTATTTAAGAGTAGAGCGCACGCGATTGTCTTTGGTTGTTACTGAAAAAATCCAATGCGTTTTTACTGGTCTCACGGTGCGTAGTATTATTATCGTAAGAATTATATTGCAACTTCAATCGCGCCATTGTTTGATAAACGGAATCTCACACTGATTCCTTCCCCGTTCATCGCGGGGTTTTTTTTGCCCAGAGTGACGATTGACATTAATCGTTTACAGAGTTTATAAACGAGAGATATCGTCGTCGCGCGTAGGAATAAACAAGAGAGAGAAGAGAGAGAATGTTGCGCTGCGAACGATAAATGTCGGATTTGGTAGTGAGTTTCTTCGATTATAGTCAGCCGTGGTATATATTTGTAAGCGTGACCATCTTACGTAAGACAATGTCGATAATTAATAACGAGAGCATTAAACAATGTATCTTGTTTTGTATGTAATTGATGTACATTATTGCTCGTAATAGCGAATAGTTAATAATACCGAGACAATTGAGGGGAGAGGGAAATCATCAGCCGTAGTGTGACGTGCTATAAATGGTTACGATTTAAAGAAATAAGAAAAAAAAAACATTCGTAGTGTGTAAAAGTATTAGAGTATAAATACCAGAGCGGATGAGAACGAGACTACGAGGAGAGAAAGGGAGAGGGGAAAGATAATTAATATCGTTCAGGGTGCGACTTGATACACAACAGCGATGTCATCGCGACGTCGTAATTTGGGAAAGAACAACCGGTAAGATCGCCGACGAGACTGCGCGACGATCGTGTACTTTGAATATTTCTAATTCTCTGCGAACAACTTCGATTATTTTCGCCTGTAAACAGCATTGTTTTATTGATGTGCGATCAGTCTTGCGAGAGAATCTAAAACGAGACTTAATATAATTTTAAGAACACATAAATTTCTTTTTTTAAGCCACTGCCTATGTGCGATACGTATGTGTGACATATTTCTGTTAATATTATCGCTGATATTCAGTACATTACTTGTCGGTGCAGTCGTGATTAGTTTCTTTTTTCTTTTTTTTTTAATTTTTAACGTGTGTGTGTAACATTTTTTTTTTAATTACCGTGTTATAATATTTGAGTTCTTTACGTTACGCGTAATCTCGTTAACTTTTACGCAACAAGAATACAACCGACTGCGAAACATTGTGTGTACCGATGTAAAAACAAAAAAATAGCGCAGATTTATAGGGCATTTTGGTTGATCTTACCGATTGTTCTCGGAGACAGAGAGAGAAAGAGAGAGAGAGAGAGAGAGAGAGAGACAACACACGCACGTGCGTGCTGTTTGGAGCACAAACGCGCCTCGCACCGGTCATACACAGTAGCCGACGCGTTTAGATATCTCATACATTCAAACGACAAAACCGAACACAACAACAAAAACAAATAATAATTTTTTAAAATTCAATTATTATTTAAATAGTACAGTTACATTCTTAGTACGAATAACGACGCTTTTTATACGAATTTTAGTTTTTAAACGTCGATCTTATACGATATATATATATAGTATAAATATATGATGTAATGAGATATAATAATGAGAGACGGTAAAATATAGTAATAATAAACTGATATCGATTAACGGAGCGAATAAAGATAAAACAAAAAAAAACGAAGAAAGTGCGTGGAAAGAGAGAACGAGAACGAGAGAGAGAGAGAGAGAGTACGAGAGTGAAAGAAAAAAAAGAGAGAAAGGCAAAAATGAGAGAGAAGAATGCGTGCGTGCGAATGAGAGACCGAGAGAAAGATTTTAAAAAACTAGATGATTGTCTATAGTATATACGAAGGCGTACTTTAGGTAGCCTCGATGCTATTTAAACAGACTTAATTAATGTATTGCAAATGAATTAATAAAGTGTAAGCGAAGAGTGTATCTGTATAGTGCGAATCTTTCTTTTTCTTTTGGCAACTACAAAATAAAATTCTTAAATCTCCCAGTCAGTAAGTACACACTGCGTTACTTTTTGCAGTGACAATTTATAATTCGTTACAAGCGTTTTAGTTTAAATTATATCTAAAGAAAAGTGTATTTCCTATTTTTTTTCGTTTGACTTGAGACGCGTGTAAAGTTCAAATTTGCCGCTGATGTGCGTTCCGAAACTCTGTTCGTCGGATAAAGTAGAATTCGACTCGAACCAATCAGGATGGGATATATATATATCAATTGTTCAATGACTGTTGTATTCACTGCAGTTCACGTGCGTGTAAAGTCAAGAGCGCACGATAAGGTGCGCTATCGCTTCGCAGTTCGTACCGGCGAGAAGGAAGTAAAACATTATCGTTGGTTAACTTATCTGCAAAAGTTTCGAAATAGTAATTCGTCGCTCGTGATAACTCGATATTACGTTGATGAATATCTCGATCATCATGCGATGACGGCTTTCGGCTATCTTTACAAGTCTGCAAGTAAGTATAATAAAATAATGACAATTGTGTATTACGCGCATGTGTATGTAGTATAAGTGAAACAAAAGAAAAATGTTTTAATATGCATGCAACAGGAAGAACGAAATACATCAGCTGATTTTTAAATTTCTGCAATGTTGTAATACATTCTGATATGTGTGAATATATTAGTTTGGAAATTTCAGATAGTAATCCGAGATACTGTGTAATCACGTGCACGCATGTATTTTATCTTAAGTAAATAATTTAATTAACTGACAATTTAATTAACTGACTTTTTTTAACACACTAAGCGGAAGAAAACTGAAAATTGTGCGAGATCTACTTTAAACATACATGCATACGCGTGTTTAAAGTAGATCTTTGATTGCATATTATATTTTTTTTAATTTTTGTAATAGTTTACATTTAAATATATACATATATTTACATATAGTTTTGAATATATACACACATACTCATTTATATTTTAAATTTAAAAACCATAAAGAAGAGTGTGCAGTTTTTGAGGAATCTTATAAATTCATTGTCACACTTAATTGTCATACAATAGAACAATTTGCACACTCATGTCTTGATAATATTGACATACATAACCTTTTAGAAAACAAATCAGCAGTGAGAGAGGATGTATGACACTATATGTCAAATAATTGAAACTACTTTATGTAAATGGTTGAACGCATAAATCAAAATATATACAGATACTTTTAATATGTTAGAAGATCTAAGATACAATTTTAAAGGCACAAACAATGCAGAAAATAAGTCAGTTATATTTCTACATGGATATAACAAGTTATTGTAATGCTATCTTAATTTAAATATTTAACATATATATGATGTATAAACATATATATAATTAAACATATAATTATATACTAAATAAGATATAAAAATATTAGAATATTTGTAATATTTTAAACTATAAAACAATGGAAAAGAAGAGAAAAAAATAAAAGTGAAACTTTTCCATTATATCTTACACAATACTTATAAGTGTTTTTATCATGTGATTAAGCAACTATCATTAATAGATATGGATCAGGTCAAAGGCAAGACAAAGAAAAAATCATCTTATCATGTATCCTATAAGAAAATAATTTGTTTGTGCACATATTGTAATATGTTAAAAGAATTTTTCTTTATTAACGTTATTTTTTAATTAAGTATATAAAAAAATTGTAACATATTTTGTATGATTTTGCTTATATATGATTTTTTGCAGGAAAAGTACAGCTTTTGCGATTTAAGTCCACACAGGAAAATCTTCGCATTTTCTTCCGAAATGAATCTAGTTTTGTTCCTAAAAAAGTACTTATTGTGGCAAAGTTGTCACGATACCAGTTTGAAAGATTACGGGAACCCAAGCTTGATGAAGCCCAGCTGAAAATAAAGCTGTTGGAAAGAGGTTCTGATTATGAATCTATGCTTGCTAGTCATGTAGCTACTAAAGAAGTGGAAAAAGAAGTAATCCAGATCTTAAAAAATATGAATGTAGAATATAGAGTAATAGATAGGTAAGTTTAAACTTTGAAAAAATACGTGAGAAATAGAAAAAAACTTTCTCTCATTATTAGATTTGTAATAAAAGTGAGAAAATCTTTTTAGAACAACTTTGGACCAGTCATTTTTTACATGGGCTGATTTAGTTTTACCGATTGGTGGTGATGGAACATTTCTCTTAGCTTCAAACTTGATATTTGATAATAAAAGACCTATAATGGGCATTAATTCTTATCCGATAAAATCAGAAGGCTATCTTTTATTGTCGGCAAGATATACAAAGAACATACCAGAAATTTTTGCAATGTTAAGAGCAGGACATTATAATGTACTTATGAGAAGAAGAATTCGTATCACTTTAAAAGGAGAGGAAATATGGGAACCTTCTTTCCATATGCATGAGAAAGCGCGTATTGCTGGTGGTGAAAGGTATTATCATGTATAATTAAAGTATTAAAGAAATATTTTTCAGACTGCTAGTTTTCAATCTCGACAATTTGTAAAACGACATTATAAGTGAGTTATATAAATTTTAATCATACATTGTTTTTATTATTTATAGATTTTACATGAATGACTGCTTGCAAGATTCCAAGCATAATGAGTTGCCCAAAGAAAGACGTTTACCGTGGTTGGCGCTTAATGAAGTGAGTTCACTAGTATTTCTTCGTAAATACACATATATTAAAGATCGAATACTGCAAGTTGCACTTTTATATGTATCACAGACCTGATGTTTGTTGCTAGGTTTTCATGGGCGAAACATTATCGGCACGAACGAGTTCCTTGCTCATGAAGGTAGATGAGGAGCAAGGTTATCAAAAAGTAAAAGGCTCCGGTTTGTGCGTGAGCACTGGGACAGGGTCAACGTCGTGGTGCAAATCTATAAATAGTTTGAGTCAACAAACCGTACGAGAGATATTGAGTCTTGTAGATAACAAGCGGCAGTTCACCGCCGATGAAATTGAAGAGATCAGCTTGACCTTTAATAGCAGCTTGCGTTTTGATCCCGGTCAGTGTATAAATTTATGAATTTGCTTATATACTAGATACTAAAGAAAAATATATGAAATGTAACATTTTATTTACAGAGGATTCCAGATTATGCTATTCCATTAGGGATTTGATAATAACCGACACGATGCCCGTTCCAAAATATTTAAATCATCGTGGATTTTGTAAAAAGATCACGGTGAGGTCGCAGTGTATCGACGCAGCTTTAGTTCTCGATGGAGGAATAGCAGTTCCTTTTAATTACGGCATTTTTAACTTTAATTGGATATGTAATGATTGAGTGTTATCAGAAGATGTATCAGTATACATCGTTATTTTCATTCCCGTATTTTATATAAAAGATAAGTATCTTTAATAATACATGGTGAAATATTCAGAATATAATAAGTATGGTCATTAGTAAGGACAGTTGTATAGATAACAAGAGTTTAATATTTTATATTCGGGACATTAAAATATAAAAAGTATATGTATATATATTTTTTAATGTAAAAGTAAGATAGATATAGTTTATAGTTTACAAGTTCTTTACTTAACACTTTGTAGGCCGTTCTACAAAACTGATCAGTCTCCCGCTTGCAAAGTGTTAATTATAAGAAACCTTTACTATCATAATTTTGTGTCTTCAAACTACATATGTGTGTCAAACTCTCACATAGTCGTGTACGTGTATATATTTCTCTTATTAACGACTAAGATTGCACATATGTGCAGAAAAACCAAATGTTTTTTTAACGAGAAGCCAATACTGCAATTTCAATATCACAGATTCCTTTTGTACATTACTATGATCGATCTTTTATAAGCATAAGTGTAATTAGACTGATGCCAGTGTATTTACGCATATATATTTCTTTAAAGTACTTTAATTATATAAATAAGTATATAGACACAAATGCACGAAATAAAGGGTTTCATGACATCCTTTCATCTTTCTTACTTTTTAGAGAAACATAAATTCAAGCATATATGTTTTCTGGTGTAAAATGCTTATAATCTTTCTCTCTTCAAGAATAAATAAATAAAATGAAAATTGAATAAAATCCTCGTACAGAGAGTAATTTTAGCGAAGAATTGAATCCGTCACTACCGTCCGATGATAAACAGATGATGAGATATAGACGTCAAGAAACGTCAGTCCTTGTTTATGTTCAGCAATACACAATAGGATACGGTGATTGAGGTATTTTCGTATCTCAAATTGCAGTAATGCAGCACACGTGCGTGATATCAGTCTGTTAGTCAACTCGGCTGTGCATCTATGAACGTTCCAGCTGCGAAAAAGGTAAAAATTGATGGCAAAAAGACCAAATGTAAATTGACAGGCTAGAATGTACAGTGGTGCTTTTTTATCTTTGTATTCTTGACTCATTGCAAATGTGCATATCTCACATTCTTTGATAAAAATGCATAAAATCTATTACCTCGATATTCAAATTCAGTTATTCATGTTGCACAACGAAATAGGCAAGTACATTAAACTTTTGAGGTTATAAGATTAATGTTACTTGTGTTAATATCAGATAAACCATACAACAACAGATGCTCGCGCAATATTATAGAGCAGAAGCAAAATTGTGTGTTATCGATAGCAATGCTTTCTATTTCAATCAGCTGTTGCATTATTAAATATAATTGATTTTTTTTTTTATTTAAAAAGTTATTTATATAGACAAGAACGTTGTGTATGTACAAATGTATTAGTTTTAAGGAAACAACTAATTATTGATTTCATTGTTTACTTGTATCAATGTAAAAATTAATCGATTATTTCGTATCTCCTGCACACGTAAATATTTCATTAAGACATTAAGATAATAGAAATTGATGAATACTGTGATGATAAAACGTAAAATTTCATCAAACAATGAATCATCGTATGCACAGATGGCAATAATTTTTATATACACAAAAGAAAACAAACAACTTTTATATGTAAAACATGTAAAGAAGATTTATTTTAACTTTGTATTAATTTTCTCTAATATTATTTGTTGAATAAAAATGTATATAGCTGTGTGGAATAAAAGGTCGATCTATATTTTGATAAAATATATACAGGTCGACGTTACGGCGACGACATCAAAAACATATCAGAAAAATGACAGAAGATGAGAGGCAAATTAGAATAGCAGCTGAGACCATATTAAGTGGCTCAATTAACTCCCAGAGGAGTTCGATTACACAGCATAGCATGACACGTACTCCAGAATTTGTCCTCACTGAAGATCTAATTGCAGGAGCTAGACAGAACGGCAGGATGTCGAACGTTAGGCGTTTCTTCTGCCTCTTCGTTACTTTTGATCTTCTGCTTACATTCCTCATGTGGCTCATTTGTACAATGGTACGTCAGCCAAGATGTTTAACACTTATATATCAAAAGATTTTGTTAAAACTAAATAAGTGCTTAAAGAATTTATATATATATATATATATATATATATAGATTTTCATTTTTACTATTTTATTATATTTATATTCACAGATCGCAGGCGAAAGTTTAAACACAGCTTTTGTAAATCAGGTGATACACTATCACATAAAGACGTCCTTGTTTGACATCGTGGTGAGTATTACTCTGTCGTTTGTTCACTGTGATTTTAATAACAAAATGACGACAATACGTCATTATTTTTCATTATTCATTGGGAGCAGAGATTTTATGGATTTCATCTTCTCAGATGGCAGCGATTTGCAGGTTTACGGTCTTGTTGCTCTTCTATGCGCTGCTGTACATCAATCACTGGATTATCGTAGCAGTGAGTATATTTATCAATTTGAGTTCGAGAATATTATTTTTAAGGGATATATGTGTAGAATATGCAAAACCTATTTGTACTTTACAGATATCAACTGCTACAACGTGTGCCTTTTTAATTGCCAAAGTTTTTCTCTTTGATGTAAGCTCTTTTGAAACGTCTATATATTTTCTTTGTTATTAACAGTTTGGTTTTAGTCGTGTAATGAACATACAATGCTTTTTTCTCAGTGGACATCAGCTAATCAACCAGTATTTCAAGTTTTGCTGATCTTGATTTCTTTCGTGCTAGCATGGGCAGAGGCTTGGTTCTTCGATTTTCGCGTGATGCCTCAAGAAACTCAAGCAAGAAATTGGATTCAAAGTAAATCTCTTGCAATACTTGAACGTACTTCGTTTTAGAAATATATGTGTAAACAAATTTATAAAAATTGCAGGTTTTTCGGACGCGGAAAGAGCTCCGTTATTGCAAAATGCTATTACGGAATCGCGGCAGCATACGGCCAATATAGATCATATGAATACATTTTTCACGCCTGTAGATTCCCCAGATCATTCTGATGACGAAGACTCGAGAAGACTTTCGAAATCTAGCGAATTATTTAAGTCTGTAGGAAAACTTACGTCTGATAAGGTTGATGAAATTATCTTCGCGCTATTGTTACATTAATTAGATTAAACAAACTAGCTATAACAAAGAACTTTTTATACTTTTTTTCAGATCAATGAATATAAGACGATAGCGTCCAAATCGTTGGAGAATTGTTATAGTTTGTTAATATCACAGGAATGGAAGATTGAAACTATAACACCGGATAATGATGAGATATCTTACATGCAGTTGCCGTCAGAATGGAAACAAGAAGGAAAGGTCATGAAAATTACGGTAAGTTACACGTATTACAACTTAGAATATAATCAAGATGAAATGGAAATTTTGATGACAAAGAAACTTCATCGTTTTATAAACAGAAGTGTCTTGTTCGTTATTTTTAGGGTTACATCAACGCACATGCGGACATGCTGATCGACTGGTTATA
This sequence comes from Pseudomyrmex pallidus, assembly GCA_014825455.1. Lineage (NCBI taxonomy): Eukaryota > Metazoa > Arthropoda > Insecta > Hymenoptera > Formicidae > Pseudomyrmex > Pseudomyrmex pallidus. The sequence continues at coordinate 6,956 of QVNV01000551.1, read as the reverse complement.
TGACACTATAGAAGACTTTCCTTCGTGGAACAAACTCGTGACGGAATCGATAAAACTACAAGTAAACTTTTTGCACGTTTTCTTCTTTTTCTCATTCTGATACTGATATCGAGTAACATTACTCATATATTAACAGAATATCGACGAAAACACGGATATCGTTTATCAAACGACCAGTCCATATGGTCCTCGTTCACACTTTACATGCGAAAAGAAAACAAAATTTATTGTTGCTTCTTGAATATTTTCTTTCAGAGGTGAAAACGGCGTGAGCTGTTTTATAGCGGAAGAATTGTCCAATGAAGGTAGCAAATGTCGCTTTACGTGGATTTTAAATACAAAGTTAAAAGGTTGGATACCACAAAAAGTTGTAGATAGATCTATATCGACATGTTTGATAGATTTTATGACATATTTAAGAAAACATCTAAATGATATGCAAAAACCGATAGTTTAGCATTAAAACAACGTTTGCCCATAAAATCAAGCCAAATTCATCTATTTTCAGCCATTTTTATTAGACTATTTATGTAAGAAAGGATAATTTTTGTCATTGGATATCTGATAATGAGAATTTCAACATTTCATTCTTCACACAAGCGTAACTGTGTTTCTTATTTAAAAGAAAAATAAAATATATACATATGGATCTGCCGGAAAAGATGTTTTAAGATTGACAGTTTTAAACAGTTCAACTTTTCTGTGTACTCTTATTCAAAAAAAATCTTGTAGTTTATTTTGATGTAAGTTTCGAAACAGAAAGTCTCATGCAGTCTCTTGCTTCTACTGTTATAATTCGAGCCTGTGGAGAATGAGTACTCAGAAGTCTTAAATAACACAAGAACCGACTAATACAAACAGCATAAAAAAACATCGCGCAAGAGATATGACAAGTATATAGATAGAATTCACTTGTTAAAAGTGAAGTTATGGAAATTAGATAAATGAAACTGTTATACAATTTTACAATTTACATGAATTTGAACATGTTTTTCTTTATCTGTATTCATAAATAATTCATTCTCGTCAATTTAGTCTTAGTGAATCTTCAGTCTACAACTGCGATAAGGTCAACACATACACACGTACACACCGCACGTTTTTATGTTAAAAAAAAAAAAAAAAGAAACATTTATTTTCAATTACAATAGATTAATCGCGAGAGAGAGAGAAACATATTATCCTATTACAATAGATTTTTTAAATATAAAAAGTATGTATGTGCGAGATGTAAGGTAATTAATCTTCGTTTGTTAAGTTGGCAGCCCAACTTTAAATCGGGGGTGCCAATTGAACAGAAACACGAAACAATTAATAGTCTATCACATATGCTTCTTTTGTAAGTGCCTATGAATTAAGTGCATTTTGTACATATAATATACCTAATCGGAACTCTCGGAAGTATGATATCTATATTGCGTTTGAATCGCGCGCATAAACGTTTATATAATGTTACATTGTTTATTGTATAGAAAATTGTGATTATCTGAGATTTATATCGCAAAATTGTTCTTTTACTTTCAGTCGCCCAGATTTTAAAGCGTAATATACTGATGATGATGATAATGATGTGTGTAAGTATAGATGTGTCTTTAAAAGGTTGTTTCGATACTTTAGATGATTGTAAACTATGCTGCGTCGATCAAATTATATCGATCAATTTGTACGAATAATGATAAAACGCACACTGCTCTTTCAATCATTGCGCGTCCAAAGTATTTTATTTTGGATAAATTATGAGAAAATATACACGTAATATATTGCATGCAAACTTCCATCGACTAGTTTCCGTGTTAGAGATGTGTACGCGGCAATGTCCGCGACATGCATTTTTGCACTGTGGTGTTTTGCGCGAGCGTGTTTTATGGTGTATGCGGAGATAAAACAGTAATTTTTTTACAGTAAGTGCGCTTCTCCGCGCTGTCTCAATATGTGTCTGTTGATTAATCGTGAATTGATGTTTTACTAACAATTTGTGATCATAATCGTTTTATATAATTTCGTCGTCTAAGTCTAAGAGATAACGATGTGTAAAAAAAGAACTAATGAATACACCGTAGAAGAAAAGATAATGCAACGATTTCATAGACGTTGATTCCTCATTGACTGACTGTTTTTTAATCATCAAAGTTGCTTTTTCCGAGAAAATCAATCTAAATAGAGGCCTACTAACAAGATTTAAGTGTTGAGATTTTACAATTATACGATTTGTTGAGAAATAATTAATTCACCACCAATTCCATTTTAATCAGCGCGCGCGTAAACAAGTGTATTTATTATGGAAAAAAAATCTCCCGATGAAGATCTCTGTACTAATTTCAAGCTATTTGGTGTATTGTACTGTTATTCGATTGTATACATTGTCTTCAGTGTACATGATCATATAATGAAATAATGTGTCCCCTCACTTTTAGATTTCCAGACAAAGTTCTGACAAAGACTGTGCGAATTTGACGTGTGGATACGTATTGCATGAAAGTGTAAACGCGACACAAATCGTATCGTATAAAACATAAGCGTTACTCTTCATGTGTTTTCTACAACATTAAGTCAAAATGAACTTTTTTATTCACGTATTGTTTGTCGTCGCATTTTCGTGTAACTTCGTACATTTTCTCTCTGAAGACACTGCGCGACTCAATATTGCGTTATAACGATACGTTTAGTCAGAATAGAATAAGAACAAAGTAATTGAAGGTGATTTCTATAAGTCCGACTCGGATGTAAAAGATACTTTAGGATTACGTCAATAAAGTGCGAAAAAAGATTATATCTCGTTGATTTTTGTTCTATTTGTTTTAATTCGTCGATTTTCTCCTTTTTCCCACATCGACGCGAGAAAATAAATAAGAGCTTCATTTCGCTGTGGTTTCCGCATTTGTTTCTAATTGCGTATAATTCAACTGCGCTGGTTTGCCACGGCTTATATCGAGCGCTTCTCTATCAATTCAATTGCCAAATGTCCAAACATGTGCGCAACAATATATAGTTTATACACGAGAACGGAGTAAGTACGAAGATTAATGATAAAGCAGATAGAAGCGATAATTGTGGTAAATCTCCATACTCCAGTACGGATTAATTAACATGATTACATGGCGATGCATACACCGAAATCGCTTCCTACAGTAACGTTATTGGACGCGATTAAGCTCGCTGCATTACATTTTGCGCGTATAATCGAAAAGCAAAAAGAATAAACGTTCGCTAAGCGTGGGGAGTAATATCAGCGATACGTGTAAAAATTTGAAAAAAATTATTATTGGAATAAAACTTTGACGAAATTAAAATTTGACGCGGAAGGAAAATGTTAAGAAAAAGAGAAAACTTTTTTGTTATATAAAATTCACGAAAGAGTGAATGAATGTGTTTAGGAGAAAACTCAAACGAATCTTCTTTTATTGTCGAATAATAACACAAATTCGAAATTCGCGTGTGTTATTTCCATCAAAGCGTCAAATTCCACGAAAAGCGAATAATACCTCAACTCATTACACGGTTCTCCCTCCGGCGTTCCAGATATCAGACGCTAAAGTTCTCCGTAATCCAAAATTCGATATGACTGTTTCCTAAGCGCTTACGTATTTGAGAAATGCAAGTTCAGCTACATCTTGGACCAGACCTGACATAGCGTTCGAGGGAGAGAGAGTTTAGCGCGTCGTCCCACGTCCAATCTCTCATTCGTGACGTCGCGGAATTATCATCATTATCCCTGTGTCTATGTATATACCGGCATTCGATTTATTACACCGCGAAGATTATTACGGTTGTCTAAGCTTTTGACAAATTCGAATATAATTTCATCCGTGTATTTGTGCGAAGAGAGAATAAGAAGATAATATATATATATATAAGAAATCTCTGTGGCATAAAGATTTATTATTATAACGTTTCCTCTCCCTTATACGCGAATGTAATACGCTCGGCTGACGGATAGCATAAATTTCAGAGATGTGAGACAGAGATATATATATTTTACATATAAATGTAAAACAATAAAACAACCAAAAAATAAACAAAATCATTTGCGATTTCCTCCAAAAAGTAGAAATGTAAATCGCGCGTGTTTCGTAATATTTTACTGTTTATATTTCAACCACTATTTATATTTCAGATATTTTCGAACAAATAAAAAGTTTAATACTGATATATATATATATATATATATATTGAGATGTAAATATTTCTCTCTTTCTCTCTCTCACTTTAACTCTGTAATTTTACACAAACGTTGACTCGAAAATTTATTGCGACTGCGTGAAAGTAAGTTGCGTAATATACATTTCATTTTAAGCAAATCTAACACGATCGTTAATTGCTCGATTGACCGATTTGGAAATTGGGATACGCAGATGTTCTGATCTATTGACCGAGTGACATCGGTAGGTGGCAATTTACGGTTGCCATTGTAGCAGCGATCGCAACATGTACTCCAATTATTACAAGTGCGACGTGTATGCGGACAATAGATGCATACATCGCGGTCTGTGCGCGTACACACACATGGATTTTACGGGATGCATTCGGCATGGTAAATTGTCGCACTCCGCAGCGTCATTTGCGATTCATCGCACGTATTTTCACCAGGTGTGGAATCGTCGGCATGAATTGGTATTCTTCTCTTCTGGTTTGTGCATTGGGCCAGTGTTTGCGCTCAATCATGTGTCTCGCAAAAAATTGTTATTGTATTACGTGTACAATGTATTAATTGTTAGTGTATCGCTGGATAACGATGACAACAAAATAATTAAAGAAAAATCAAATACAATTAAAAACACGAAAGACTACGACACACGTACGTGTTTTTACTGCGCTAGTTGTTTTTAATTATTCATTTTTTTTTTTTATATATATTAGTTACACAATTATATTAATTCGTTTATTATTTATTATAGACATTTAGACGGAGAAAACCCGTGCGATGTGGCGACAAATATTTTAAATGAGAAAAATATGTGTTTAATACAGTTTCAGGAATGTATGTTAAGCGTTAACATACGCGCCTTTTGAAATGTTCAAAGCAGTGTATATTTTCCTTCCCCCCTTTCCGCTGTTACGACATAACGTACGCTACTTTCGTTGCTTCTGTGGCAACGAAAGCTCGAGAGAAACGAGTCGCTGACAAAGGATATTAACGCAACAAAGGGAAGAAATTCTTTAATAAGCGGTGTAAGAGCACAAAGAGAGTAAGTTGAGACGCCTATGGTAGATAGTTTAGAGCGGAGCGAAATACAATCAGTTGTTTTGAATATTAATTGCGTAAACAGACCGAAGTATATTAATATAAAAAATTTTTTTTAGAAATTAATCTTTTTCTTTGAAATTATCACTGGATATCTTTTGTGCAAAGTTTTATATTCTATATTTCAAAACGTTTATTTCTTTTTTTTTTTTACTCTTTTTACTTTTATCTTTTTTCTTTTTACTTTTATACTTCCACATTACACGCGCGCGCATTACGTATATACGTCTACGAACAATACGCCGAGAAATGCAATAACATTAATATAACTTTCATTAGCGCGCTTTGTAGGCGCGATTCCGCGAGATCCCACGCAACACACACTCGGCCCCCGAGTTCTATTCGTCACGGGGCACGTAATGTAAACGAAGGGTGACAATGCGGGTGATTTTTGCGCGGGTGGACCGCTGCAGGGGCAGCATCCGTGCGGAGCAGGTGGCGCTGACGCAGGGGTGGGAGATCGCGGCGGGCGAGCCAAGCCAGTCGCTTCCGCGCCTCACGCGTGTGCGTATCTCTTACGTAGAGGTTTTGTATTCTGTGCTATCGCATAGTTTTGTGACGGACTCGCGCGAAAAGCAGCAGCTTCTTCCCCCCGAGAGAAACGCGTGCGAATATTCACTCGTCGAGCGCGTCGATCGGCGTCGTCGCGATTCAACTGTCATCGCGAGATCCTTTCCTTATCCCGCGGCTCCTTCCGCGTTTCGCCAAGGAGCGCCGACCAGGAGCAGAACGACGAGGACGATTTGAGCGAACGCACGCCTGGAGCGTCGGAGTCGCGCGGCGAAATGGCGCAGAAATGGTAAATACACGTTTGTGTTTTGTTTTTTCTTACATATTTTTTTTCGGCGAACCGCGATGATTTTTCGAACTCGCGCTCATCAATCGTTTTATCGCTCCTTTCTCCCCCTTCGCCCCTCCAAAGCGAACGTTCTCCGCGACACACGCGTCCGGATTACGTCGCCGGTTACAGACCGTTCGTTCGTCTTTCCATCCGATCGCTCGGATCCGAAGTGCTCCATTTACTCGCGCTTCGATCAGCTGTTTCGTTTTACTTTACGTATATGCGATCTCGTAAAACGCGTAATGCACGTACCTATATGTTTCTGAGAGTATTCCGCGCGATTATCCTTCGCCCTTTTGCCACGATGATTTACACAATCGTAACTCCAAGCAACGGTTTATCGGAAAAATAGTAGACGAAGATGTAGCATCTTCTGAATTGACGGATAAATAATAATATAATAACTTGCCTGAATAAATTCAATAAACACGCTTCGTGTATATGATTCGGTTTATTGATATACTTGCGATTAGAAAAGTTACGAGCGAGTATCGGCGATATCGGATTTTTAGTCGAGCGCGCTATCTTCGCGGGCGTTTTCTCTCGTCGGTCGGCGGCGGAGACTTTCCGCTGCTTTTCGATCACTTCGTTCGTTCGTTCGTTCGTTATCCGTATTACTTGTCATATTTGACTTGTTTTGTTCTCCTTCTATTCTATCGATACGCGATCGATATTCCGTGCGGAAAAAGTGTGCGGAAAACACGTGTCGCTGGAAAACGCGTTGGTCGCACAAGTGCGAGCGAATACACAATCTCGCGCGCGCGCGTGTGTGTGTGTGTGTTGCGCAAAATCTCGCATCGTATTCCGAGAATAATGTCCGAATTTACTGGAATGTTACTTCAGTTCTTACAGAGATATTTACAGTTTTTTTTT
>QVNV01000549.1:0-10957 GCA_014825455.1 Pseudomyrmex pallidus | reverse complement strand
CCTCTGCGCAGTAGGTTTCTCTTCTCTCGTTGAATCGAGTGTATGTATGTATATATGTATGTATGTATGAATGTGTATGTGGAGTGGGGTAGCTTACCGGTAGGAGAGATGCGCGAAATGGACGCGTTTTCGTCCGTCGAAATTCTCTTCTCTCGTTGAATCGAGTGTACATATAGAGTTCTCAGGAAGACAGTCGCTTCTGATTGGATAGAGGAAAATGCTACTCAATGACGTCATGAGTTTGCGATTTTCTCCTTGATAGGCTCTCTATTTCACTTTATATTCCTTATACCATGGTTGGAGGGCGGAAAAGAAGGGGGTAGTTGGGCCTTCTCGCGCATCTCATACGCGAATGGAAGATGGCTACTTGCTGTCGTTCGACTACGGAGTGGCACGGCTTGTTGTGAGGAAAACAGGGACGCGAATTCGGCGTGCAGGACAGTACGGAACGCAACGGGTAACGCGAGGAACGCGATGCATTAGGGATACGCGCGGCTCGCCTCTTGAGATCGAAGGGGGATTGTCGCGAGCGAGACAGAGTTAGAGAAAAAAAGAAAGAAGGGCAAAAAGAAGTAGGTACATTGAGTACGCGGCGCGCCAGCAAAGGGCATCTCCTCCCCCTCGCCACCCCCGTGGTTTCGCTTCCACGGTGCCATGAAAGTGCGATCGGTTCGGCTGTTTACAGTTTTCGATTTACGACAGACGTGCGACGATTAGTGAGCGTGCGTGCACACGATCGATTTGATTCTTCTCTTTCCTTGACTCACTGAAGTTACGTGAATCGGTCTCTCGTACACGTCCTCGACACACGTGTCCCGCAGGACACTAATTCTCGGTTTTGTGCTCTTGGGACGCGGAGTCAAGGTAAGACTTCTGTTCCGGTGAGAAACATAAAGATTCGACTACATCACTACAGACACGCTTCTTGCATTAACAAAATTTTATATAGAGAATAAAAATGATAATTTTTTTTTACAATTACTCCAAATATTTAACATACGTAGCTACAATTGTTGCTACTAATTTCGATCTTAAGTTTTGGCAAGAAATTTTGTCGAGTTTCTCGCGTTTCTTGAGGTTGCGTCATTGATAATGATTGATACTTAATAATACCTAGGTGTATTTTCAAAAATCGGAATTATTTTCGTTAAAATATAAAAAGAGAAATCGCTCGGAAAAAAGTGACAATCGATTCTCAGCCATTTACTGCATTCAGCAGTTGAAACATTGCCTTATTGCTTATTGTCTGAGAATATATTTTTAAATCTATTGCAGATGTAAAAGTATCTGCTAATTGCAGACATTAAGCACAAAGCGATATCTCAATCAACTTGTTAAGTCCGCTCGAACATAGTCGATGGCTAAATGTAAATGCACATATGTATGTAAAATTCACAGGGAACAATCAGCGAATCTAACTTGATAGATCGAGAGATATGGAAAGCCAATGCAAACTTTACACATCAATTTCTTTGATTTTCAGGCAAACAATATGGGGTCCAGCCAACAATTCTCCCTTAGATGGAACAATTATTTAAAACACATTACTTGTGCTTTTGACACACTGAGAACAGATGAAGACCTAGTAGATGTAACTTTGAGTTGCGAGGGCAAAAAGATCAGAGCTCACAAAATGCTGCTCTCTGCTTGTAGCACGTATTTTAGAGATTTATTTAAGGTAAAGACACAAAACAATTGCGATTATTATTCATGTTTTTAAATACAAGAATTAGTTTGTATATGTCTATGATTGTGTTATATTACAGGAAAATCCATGCCAGCATCCCATAATTATATTCAGAAATGTAAAATTTGATGATTTAGCTGCTTTGGTAGACTTCATGTATCAAGGCGAAGTGAACGTTGTTCAAGAACAGTTAGGTAGCTTCTTATCCACAGCAGGTTTATTGGCAGTTCAGGGTCTTACAGATGGCACGGGAAAGGATAACGACAGTTTAGTAGAAGTAAGATATCAGGGAGATATAAATTTATATATATATAAAGAGAGTTATAAAATATTAGATAAATGTTACTTATATTTTTTTTATACATGTGTGTATCTTATATTATTTTTCAGGATGACATAGAAATTCCTAATGAGCCTGAAGTGCAACTGCAAAACACTTCTAGTAAAGCTGAAAGAGATAATAAAAGGATTAAATCGCCATCCTCTCCGTTGCCGTATCACGCCACCGAATTGCCTGAAGCACCACAGCCTAAAAGAAGAAAAACACGAGAAAGCACAAACATGAATGTTGAGAAGAATTCAGTGGGAAATAATGGATCGGCAAAGGATGTTGACGGAAAAAATCAAACAGAAAATCAAACGGGACAAGTTACTGATCCAGTCGAAATAATCCCGTTAATGCCAAATTTGAAACTGGAGATGCCTGAATATCTGGAGCAAGATGGCAGCAGTTGTAGTTACGAGGATCAAGGTATAGGTGATGCTACGATAAACAAACTTGGCATAGATGATACGCCGTCGCACGATGAAAAGGTCGATATCAGTCAGACATTCTATTCGAGTCAATCAACATCAGATGGTTTGGATGGCAAACATCAATCAGCTGATGTTGGTAAGTATACTTGTTATGATTTTGTTTCTAATTATCAGAATTTTTTCCGGCATAGTGTCTTCAATTTCAATGATTGTAATTAATTCTTGATGAGGTATTATTTTTGTTTTTCAGGGCACATGCATTCTAAACCAGGTACTTCAGGAGAAAGGCCGTCGCAGGAAGCAATACAGGGTGAGTAATAATCGACTTTTTTTCATTACATATAAAATTATATGATGAATCTGTGGTGCTGTCATTATGCTAAAGTACATACGTATGTCTGTGTATATTATATATATATATACACACACACACACACACACACACATATATATATAATATAAAAGTGCACAATAGAGATTTGCGAATTAATATTTTATTGCATGTACATTAAATGTTTACAATAAAGTTTGAACATTCGACACGCTTAATTTAAGCTGCACTTTAAGTGTAAATTATCACTGAAAAATTGTTAAATAGAAAATTTGTGCAAATTAAAAAAATTTTTAAAGGAACAAATAAACTGTTTAACAGCTTAAAAAAAAAATTACTTGCAGCACAATTAATTCTTATTTAAATTATAATCTAGTCATTTACATAGTTTATAAAAACAAATAAATATTGATCAATTTCCTCTAATAACACTATAATGATGATGTAATGTGGCAATAATGGCGGTACAACATACTTGTGAGTTTTGTATCCACATGTTTAACATTAATACTTAAAATTAAAAATTCTTTTTATATAATGATTTAAAAAATACATTTGTATTTTTTATAAAAATGAAGATAAAAGAATAATTTTTTTTTTACATATTCTTAATTTTTTATAGACTGCTCTTTATTACACACAACTATATTCTAATAATGGTGACGGATTAATTGCATGTATTGTGGCTACAAAACTATGAACAGTATAAAACTATAAACGCCTTGATACATGAAGCATTTGATATTTTCCATGGGATTATTTGGTTTCATGGATTAAGGTTGTGTGATATAATTGTTTTTTTGATAATAAGAAGGAAGAAAAAATTCCTTTTTATTACGACTATTCAGTTTGAGGGGTAGTTAGTTGACTGAGTCTCACACATGAAATTGTACGATGATTTGGTAGTCTGTGCAGCTTTGCATTACTTATACACGCACACAAATGAGACTAGACAGGAAAAACTTGAATTAAATTCGAATCCGAATAATGTAGGATTCTTATGCAATTATTACAAGTAACATGTTTCTTAAATTTTTTTTTTTTTTTTTTTTTTTTTTTTTTTTTTTTTTTTTTTTTTATACATGTGTGTGGACCTGATTCTTAAAATAACAGAGTTTAATAGACGCTTTTTGTAATTTCATAAAAATAACATCATATTGGTTTTATTGAATAATGTATAGAGTTGTTAAAAATCCCAGTTTTTACATTACTCCATGAAAATGAAGTTTTAGTGAAAATGCCGTTATCTTTTACATGAATTAGTTTTGCGCCGTTGAATGGAATCAGATTCGCGCACAAGTTTGTTGTAAACAAATTCTGAGCAAAACGCGATCCGGTATAACAAAAATTTGAACGTGATACAATCCCTATTTCAACAAGGGGAAAGATTTACTTTTTCTTCCTCCAATTAAAAGTTTTTACTTTTAGTGTAAAGAGTGCATGGTATTTTTTGTATGTAAATGTATGGTACAGGCACTCGGGTGTAGGTTGAACTGTAGATAGTAAGCATTGCCAAGTGCTGTATGTGTGCCGACAATCATCAACATTCCTTTTTTCAAAATAACTCGATCAAAGCCACCACTATATTCCTCATGCGCACTAACTGTAAGCATACTTTTGTATATGTACTAAAACCAGAATACCTTTCAGCGCTGGTTTGAAGCAACTTCTACGTCAATTAGTATTTAATTTATGTATATAGCGCAAACCTCACTACGTACACACAACACATACATAATTTATCTGCATGTAACATTACTCTCTTATGTAAGAGTATCAAAGTTTGAAGATAAAAGACAAGAAATTTTCTTATAGAATTATTTGTTACGAAAAATTTGTTACACATTGTTGTGCAAAAAAAAAAAAAAAAAGAAAAGATTTTACAGAATTTTCTACTTTTTAATTGATTTATTTTTTGAAATATTTTTATACTAGAAAAAAAATATTTCTTTTTTAAATACAATTTCTCTGATAAAACTCGACATCTTAAAAAAAAATCTATCAAAGCTATTTGATCGACACATATACGGAATTTTTCATCGTAAATCATCAGTTCTATCAGAATACAGATCTATCAGAGTACAGATCTATTAGAATAATAAATAATATTTTGTAGAGAGAGAAAGAGAGAAGCAAATTTCATAATTTTATGAAAATTACTTGATTGTTTGGACACAGTTGCTCTTTCGGCTCTCTCTGCGCTATCTTTGTATATGACACAAATCAGAATCAACTAACTACAGGTTGATTTTGTAAAATGCGATTGTTATTTTCGCGATCGCGAAAATTTGCACAGCCTTGAAGTAAAAAATTAATTCTGAAATAATCAGATGGTGGTGGTGGTACTCTGGTGACAATGGCATGTGTGCAAAACTTTTCTTGATATAACTCAAGACTGACTCTTTCTCTTTTCTTTTACGATACAAAACGTAGAGTACGTGTGGAAAGTGCAACGATCAGATTAAATCGATATTCCTTCGGAATCCGTAATAATACTTTATGACTTAAAATTCTTTGTACTAATATGTATATATAGTTTTGAGGTAAACATTCCAATATCTCTTCAGAAGAATATTTTTGTGCAATTAAATAAAAAATCAAAATTCAAAACCGCATTATAAAAATGCAATTACATCAGTATATAAATATGAAGATTAACGAAAAGTAAAATTTAGAAACTGCGAACCGTGTAGAAATTTGAGACCGATCTGTTATCAAATTTGAAATTTCTGTCTTTGATCTCTACGGAATAGAAAATATAACGAGAAAAATTATTTTCAAAAATTATTATGGTTTTTAATTTTATTTGGATGCTTTTCTTACGGATTTCGGAAGAATGTCAATGTCCACGTGATGTGATTCTTTTCTTCTCTTTGAATGTCATAAATTTCAAATTGATTGTGGGAAATTGTGGGGAGCATTTGTGAGAAACATAACACGAAAGCCTTTGATCAGTATGTTGCAATTGTAAAGAAAAAAAACAAAATTAATTAAACATTTTTTTGGCAGGTAGGTAATCCAAATCTCAATCTAAATCAAAAACATCAACTTTTTTAGTCACAAAGACATAAAAAAGCTTGTTCCTTCATTGTTCAAGTGCTAACGTTATTGTCGTCACATAATTTTTCGCATAACGCGTGACCTGTGTTCCAAAGTGTGTTTCGTTCCATAATTCGATTCATTCGCGCAACTTTTTTTTCTTATAACAGCTCAATTTTAACTATAAATCGATTTTTATCCGCACGATTCAGTTGCGGACCGCATTGATCGAACAATACAATATCTTCGAATCTCAATCACAGCTCAAACATGTGGCTTGATATTATCGTTTGCACATCATCGTATAATGGCATTAGTTTCATTAATCTTAAATTGTTCTAATAAAATAAAACAAAGAAATGATCAGGATGTAACTTTTAGATTAGAAATTGATGCGTTGAAATTAATAGTATAGTTTGTGTTAAAACAAACAACAAAAACACAATTAGAAAATATTAACTTGTTCTTTATATTTGAAGCTGTGCGTTTTGTTCTTTCAATCTGTGTGTTTACCTTCCAAGGTATTGAATTGTTCTTGAAAATGTTTCCGTTGACGCGCGAACTCTGATTGACGGCCTTGCGGCTGTCTCGATATTCGCGAGATAAGCGTTGTTGCTGAAGAAACATTTGGTTGAAATGAAAAATCAAGAAAAAAACATCGAGAGAATAAAACAACGAGAGTGCTTTGTATGTGAAAAGTTGCGTTTCACACTTGGAATAATATCAACTCGTCGATAATTTTATCGCAAGACGAAGTGCGACGATGAACACGATAGCGACGGCTATCGACGCGGCCTTTTTTATGCGCGATATAAAAGTGAATACCTGTCGGAGATATCGATCGCAAATCGCGCTGCAAGAGGTCGACGAAGCTCATCGTCGATAAACACGGGAGACCGAACACTCGAGCGTTCTAATCAATTATGTGTAATCAGCGTTTTTTCTTGCTCCAGCATCATCAAGCGCTCGAAAAAAACAAGAGAGATTCTTCTTTTTGAAGGGACAGATTGACGGCCTATGTGCAGAGAAAAAAAATTTTCCTTCTCATTAAAAAAAAACCGTCTAATTGGCAGAAAAAAAATAATGATGATAAATTGCGATTGTTTCTGCCATTAAAAACACAATTGTGATAATAAATTCATGAGAGGATCGGGAAACTGTTCAAGAGAACGAAGCCTGAGAACAACGTAAAAGTACCATCCACATGGACTCGTCTCTCTACGTCTCTCCTCTCGTCAGCTGAAGAAAAGCTGAAAATGCTACCTTCTTGCTAAGTCTCGTAAACCTACTCCAGTCGACGTATAAAACGCAAACATCACAGAGGAGAAAATATTGAAACGATGCAAAAGCGTAAAAAAAAGCGTGTTGAAAACTAGCACGCGACAAATGCTATCGCGCGATGAAGAACATCAGGTCGATGATACACTGTAGACATGGCTTTCTTGCGGCTGCTGCTGCTGCGATTATGGGATTACTATGGTTGGTGCTGGGGGTTGGTTCTGCTGATGCTGCTGCGAGTTTTTCTTATTACCCGAGAGGTAATCTATGTACACACATACGGAGAGAGGTGTCTTTTTTTGTTGTAATTAAATAACTAACGGTTGTTGCATGCCCCCTCGCGCCTACTACTTCTTTAAGAAAACTGACTAACCTCCCCTCCCCTCTGATATACACACACGTAAGAATCAGAAAAAAAAAACGACATTTGTGTTTGCCGCTGGCCACAACAACACTGTGTTTCTCTCCAGGAGGGTTCACATACGTATCTGGTCAACCACATAGCCTCAGCAAAGCGAACGGTCACGGAAAAGTGTGTGTGCACTGCAAGCAGCGTGGCATGGTAACATCTCGCGGCAAACTCAGGCAGACTCGCTTCAAGTGTTGGCCCTGCAATGCCTGTTTGTGTCGCTGGCCGTGTTTCGTCGACTATCACAAAATACGCGCGATTCCGCACATTCCGCCCCCCTAGCACCAACCTCTTCATAGTAGCGCTCAGTTGGCAACGAAAACTCTAACGTCCATCTCTCCCCACTGCACATTGGGGTGAGTCGACAGGCCATAGGAAGTATGAATGAGACAACCTCAGCATAGATATACCTTGCTGAGAGACAGAGAGAGAGAGGAGTTTCACAGCCTTATATGCTCTCATGTGATGCACGCAAATCTTAGCGCTTTCTTTATGAAGATGACAGTTTTCCGAGAAAATTCTCTTCCGAATTTTGTACATATATGCCTAATATTGTGTAAAATTTTTATTAAGCTCCTAGCTTTCTTTTCAAATTATTGTAATTGTGACATAGCGGATTATACATTATTGGGACTTTTTTTTTTAACGAAGGATTTGCGATTTTCATCTGTATCGTTTTTTTTTTTGTTATACAGACTAGCGCAACTATTTGTAATTAGTGAAATTGAATTTTATATCACTTGTCATGCAGCGACAAACATATGTTCTGTATTTATATTTGCTGATTACGTAACTTTTTATAAATATGCGTGGTAATTTATGTTGTTATTTAAGAATGCTAACGTTGATTATATATAATGACAGCATGATTTTTGACCAACAATGTTACATACTCAGTAAGATATTGCGCTGTCAGTCAAACGAGATTATTATTTTTTCTTCACTCATTTGAGAGTGCAGTCGAAATTAAATTGATAGTAGAATCGTTAAACAAATCGTTAAACACAGTCATTTGTTGAATGATTTGTTTAAGAACAGTTACAATGTTGTATTCTAATAATATAAATTAAAATATTATATAATACACATTATTTATATATATTGTAAATATTATTTTTTACATTATTATATTGAGATCGTTATGATAATATAATGATGATCAAAATTGAAGCCTGCGGCATATATTACGTATATCATTTTTACGTGCTAGATCGCATGCGAGTGTCAGAATGTGACTAATTGTGATTTGGAAATCAAAAAATTGACAAATTGTCGTGATGCTCACATCAAGCACGAAAAAAAAAGTTAAAAGCGCAAAAAATACAAACAGCTTTATAACGAAGTCAATAGTAAAATTTAATTTAATTTCGACTTTTTTCATAAGACTGTTTATTTATAGATTCATCGATATAGTTATTGATTATATATTATTATTCGTCAACTTTGTCAGAGCCATGTTATCCATCAGGATCTCATAGAGAAATCTCTTGTTACCGTGAGGAACTAGATGTTAATTGATTCGTAATTTTTTTTTTTTTTTTTTTTTTTTTTTTTGTATCCGCTAAGACTATAAGGCAGCTGCTACATAATATTATTAACGTGTTATACATGTAAGACAGTCCAAGCAACTCATGTAGATAGTATCTAAATTAATTTTTATTATTATCTTGCACACACAATTCCGACGATCTCTTAGATTAAGTATATTTTGTTTTGCTCTTACCTGTATTGCGAACTAGGAACTATTGGAATAAGTGGAATTGTTTGGACTTTCCTAGTATCATTCATTCAATTTGCATTATTATTGTCCACAAGACGCATCACACATACTAAAGTGTAATTGTACTTCGAAGTACTACAAATACCTATAGACTGATTTTTTTTTTTAAATACATTGTCGTCGATTATTTTTATCACTTGTATAACATTGAAAGAACAAAGAAATTAAATATTTTTAATTATGATTTTCTTTTCTTTGAAGTTCCACAATTTATCGTTAATAAGTAGATGTTATTTATAGATAATATATATATACCGTGAATTTTTTATTCAATTCAAAATATCAAACTAGCCAAGATTAATTTCGATCGTGTGAGCCAATGTGCTAGATGTTTATGCGCAATATATTTTAATTAAAACGTGTAAATTAATACATAATAAGTTGAATTAAATTCAATTTGAAAAATTTATTTAAAATGCTTGGTTTGTATCACATATAGATGAAATTTCTAATTTACTTCCTCTTACATGGAAATTAAAAAAATTTATTGCGAAAGAGACATCTTGATCGAATCCGCACCTTCTCAATTCGGCCATCAAAGTAATGGATAAATTTTTTACAGTAAGGGAAAAGTGGCATGAAAGAGCCAAGTTCTAAAAGAGCCATTTTCTTTTATTTGCCAGTTTCTGAATCAAATCTCACGAAAGTTTTAGTTTTTACAGCAATACTAAACGTATGTCACTTACAAACATTTGACAGATCATTAAAAATAAATGGCGCCGGTGCACCGTATTAAAGATTTTGTCAGTGAAAAGTAAATTTTTGGGTTTTATTTCTGTTTTTTTTTAACATCTCGTGTAAAGAATTAACATAAAAATTATTATATCATTTTATGTATGTATTTAGTCTTCTAATTATGTAAATATTTATTACAAAACTTTGTCAGCCAAAACTTTTATTTTATAGTGTATATTGAGATAATTTCTAAGAAGGAAAGTTACGAAAAAGGCTCCTTATAAAAAGAAAATAACAACTTTGATTGTTAATAAACAAAATTAATAAACTATCTGTTAACAGACATTAATAACCTATTGTTAACAAAAATGTAAAACTAGATTTAGTAAATAATCTCTTAAAAATTAACAAAAGTAACATCAACGTAAATGTTTTATATATTTTTTACTCAAATCTGAGTACTCTTACTTTATTTTATTAATACTTACTTTATTAATCAGAACTTTTACAATTACAGTTGAGAAGAAAATTAAATCTTTTTTTTATGTATCTTTAAAAAAAATTTTGACAAAAATAATTTAGATGGTTTTAATTTTTCTTTTAATGTTTATCAATGTTATGAAAAGTCGAGTTTTTTACTTTTTTTAAGTGGAATGTCTATTTATCTTGTTGTGTTTTTTGTTTATTACATTACATAAATGAATAAATAACCAACAAATTGGAACAATAAGCGTTTTATTCGATTGGTTTTTAGATAGTTTTTTTGGCTCTTCGAAACTAATTCTTTCATGCCACTCTTCCTTTATTTAATAAATTGGGTATTTAATTTTCAAAGTGGGAATATAAATGTTCATCTTGAGAGGGTACTGGATACCGACAATAGAGACCTGTAAACCGACGTTTTTAATTTTCTTCTGGTGTCGTATTTACTGCATCAAATCCAAAATGCTTCTCCAAAAGTAAATAAATTGTGCAAAAATTTCTCGCTAGCTACTTTTAGTT
>QVNV01000542.1:0-13427 GCA_014825455.1 Pseudomyrmex pallidus | reverse complement strand
AGAGAGAGAGAGAGAGAGAGTAAAAAAAATACACGCAATAATATTTTTATTGGCAGTTGCATGCTACGTGAAAAAAAAACACAAAAACCGTGTTACCGAAGTTTGACGCGGGGGATTCTTCGCTCTGAGTAACCGATCCCCTATTCTCGTAGTCTCGTTCGTTTCTTACGAAAACTATCGGAAACAAAACAGCTTTTATCCGCTTTGCTTTGAAAACATTAATCCCGAAGTTAACGCGCGAAACTGAGAAAGTAAGTTTCAAATTTAATAAACTTGTGTAATATATGCAAAGGAGGAGAAACAATTCGCGCGCTAACACGCGCAAAATTTCTCAAGGTGCATTATCTTGAATCGAGCAAACGAATTTTAAAGCTCAGTGTACGACTGTGTAAAGCGTCACTTAATAAAACAGTCGTCTTTTTTATTTTTTTTTGCAATAATGCGGTTCTCGGATTGATGAAAAGCGGCGAAAACGATTCTCTTTGGACGAGGACACATCGAGGTGGATGAAACTCCTCGGTGGTGAGACCGCATTGGACTGACGTGTGATATTGACCTGTGTGTCGGGATGATATGATAGGAAGGTATTTATACCGGAGAGAGAGCCGGATGGCAGAAGCCGCGGCGAATAGAAGGCAACCCCGTGTAGGAGATGGTCGAGAGAACGACAGGCAACGAAGGGCGGGGAAGGAAGGGGAAGGAAGAGTGAGAGGCAGGGGGATGAAAGCGAGGGGGGGGGATGGGGGGCGAGGAATCGATCCGATTTTCCAATCTCGGTGGCCGACTGTATTTGAATTCCGACACAAGCCGCTGGTTCCGTGCCGACTATAGCGCGTCTGATCTCTAACCGTATACGGCCGGGTGGTATCCATCCTATATCACACTCCGATTCCAGCTATCATCGGAGAACTGATAGAACAATGGTCAGAGTTAGGTAACATTACACACGGCAAGTGTTGTCCGTCGTCGTTTGACGGTACAAATCGATGTTTCCTCGGTTCTAATAACGTTGGTCTCTCTTAAAGGAATTAATAATTACATGTATACACATACACGTATTTGTATTTTACATGTATAACATACATATTACATATACATTTCTCTATTTATATCGTATAATTTTAGAGCGCGAAAACATTAGTGTCAAAAATGTTCAAATTTATTATCTATCACACGGATTGACGCCGCTGATGCCTCGAAAAGCAAATATTGAATGTGAAATGGCGAAACAAGAAGATTGAATGTGCCGCGCGTAAAAGTAACCAGAAAACTCAAACAGCAAGAACCGGGAAACAGAGAGATGACTTTTTCGAGCGCGCCCTGCTAACTAGTTTGACAAGTTTTATGGAACTCTTATGGAAATCAGCACCCGATAAGTTTCCATTCGCGATTAATTATGAAGTTATATTAGCATCGGCGTTATATAGCTATATGTTGTTTCTCGCCCGGTTGAACCAAGCGAATAAAGTAATCCACGATGGAAATAAAATAAGAGGAAATCTAAGGATCAAACAAATTTTTCGATCCTTGTTA
This sequence comes from Pseudomyrmex pallidus, assembly GCA_014825455.1. NCBI lineage: Eukaryota > Metazoa > Arthropoda > Insecta > Hymenoptera > Formicidae > Pseudomyrmex > Pseudomyrmex pallidus. Next base: position 11,894 of record QVNV01000542.1, on the reverse strand, counting down.
AGATCTCGCTTTCGCTCGCTTTCACGTCGACTCGTTGTTAAATAAATGAAGTTTTTTATTTTATCGATATTGCGGTGTCGTTTTAATGTGCTCACAAACTCAAATTTTATTGTGAATCAAATTTGGTCGGAGTATGCACAATACAATGTTTTATACAAAATATGCGACACTACCAATCGCGTATGATAACACTAGAAATACGATTTTGTCGTGATAAATAGCATTGTTCGAACGGACTCTCAGAAATTTCATCGTTTTGCGTCTCTTAGCGTTGTTAATCTCCAGTTACGAGAAAAGTCGAACGGTGAATAAGGGGAAAAATCAAAAGGGGAAGAAGAGGAGGAGGAGGAGGAGGAGGAGAATGAGGAGGAGGAGGAGGAGGTGGTTGACGAAGCTATGGGTGGACTCGGCGGGTAGATCGATCGTATTTTCCAATCTCGACGGAAACCCATCCACTGGCAGTTCTCCCCGCATGTCCCCCTGAAGCCCCTTCCGCGACTGTATTTGAATTCCAGCGCGTAAAGCTCGAACGCAAACCGAACAAGCGTGCGTAGAGCGAATATAGAACCAGGGCTCTATGCTGCACATCCCGTGGGACGGTCGTGGCGTGTCAGGCCTGCCAGAGGATATCTCGGCAGCTGTAATAGCCGCGTACTGCACCACACCACACCATACCGATCCCCTGAGCTTCCTCTCTGCCTCATGGTATTCTCACTTGGTTCTCCTATCTATTTCTCTCTCTCTCTCTCTCTCTCTCTCTCTCTCTTTCTCTTGCACTCGCTCTCGCTCTCGCTTTCGCTATTGCTATCGCTCTCTCGATGTTGGTAGTTGCGGCCGGTGCTGCGATTGAATGCTAGGAATTTCATCATGAGTTGAGTCGTGGAGACGGCGGCAGCAGCAGCGGCGGCGGGGCTCGATTCAGGGGGACCGAGCACGATGAAGAACGAGGACGGAAGGACGAGAGAAGAGAGGCTCGGGGTAGAGAACCGCCCCCGGTTCGTTCCGGCGTATCCACCCCGCGGACGCGCCGTGCGAGCTAGCCGGGTCCAGGGAGCTCACTGCCTTGCTTAGCAGCCGACCGTTCCAATCATGATTCCACGCTCCCACCGTTTGAAGTCTCTCGATTGAAAAGGGGCGGAGGTTTGACTAAAGAACGAGCGCTCCGGCTATCGGCTATCGTTCCGTGCGCGTGTCTGTGAATCATTCAACGGTCACATGCGCGCACTGCACAGAACGTCTTAAACTCGGCGACAATCTTTCTCTCTCTTTCTCTCTCTCTGCGGCTCAGATATTAGAAAGCAAAAACAGAACGCGAGAAAATTGCATTAAAAATTGCAAACAATTTCTACGAATAAAATACAATTTTTCTTTCGTTGCAACAATAAGCTTAAAATAATTAGAAATCTTTGTTAGAATCTGTGTGAGCGCAATTTTGATCGAGTTATTTTTTTTAAATCACGGCCGTGGATTTCTCTCGAAGAAACGTGGCAGACATCGATTATCAAGAATAATTTTTTCACGCGCACATACGGTATTCGCGAAATAAGGAAATCATCAAATATATATATATATATTTTTTGTGTAAACTTCTTTTTACCTAATCAGCGATTAAGTAAAAAGAAGATTATCGTGATAAATTATACTTTTAAAGGCGCACGTGATTCTTTCGCTTGACCCTTGGACGTGTGATTTGTTGTGCGCGACAAAGAAAGATCGGGAAACGCCTTATTAACGAAATGTGCCCGATTGGCACTGAATCTCTGAAAAGGGGGTTCTTCTAGGGTATTGAGCGCATATATCGAGAGAGAGGGAGACCTCTTATATATATATATATGGATGTATATCATTGTGCTGGATCTCATCACAAAGAGTAGCGATAGCATCAGCCCTCCTGTCGATCTCCACTTCCCCCCCCCTCCCCAGTTCTTTTTTCATTCATCCGTTTTTCCTTCCCTCTTCGTTCCTGATCGGCTGAGCTGGACACGACCAAACTAGCGCGCGATTTAATGGGCCTACGTATGTATGTACGTACGCACATGCTTGTGTTTCGATGCGCGTTGCGTGTGTATATACGCGCGCATGTAACACCGAGGGAGACGGTAATCCGTAGGAAATTACATATTATTATGACGTGTTATTAAACGCGTAATAACGGGTCGACAGTGTGCACCAGGTGGCCTGGAAACGGCGATCTTGATGGATCTGTTACGAGACGATAAAAATCAGCGACATCGGTTACACGCTCCCGATCAAAGGAGCCTCTCTCGCGCGTTCTTCTCGCTTTTCTCTCTGTCGGTCCCTCGATATCTTTCGTCGCTCCGCCAAGGATCAAATATAATGCTGCGATTGCATTATGTGTTTAACCAATATTGTCGACGTGTGACATTCGAGAAGAACAAAAAAAGCGATCGAAAAATGACGAAGATGTCTTTTTGACTGTTGTACCATGTGAAAAATATCACATCTATTATTTCGGAATGCATAATTCAGTTTTTCATCTTGTCTGACAATTTGTGTACGTAAATAAGTTTAGAGGTTGCGAAAATATCGGTCACGTCACAACACGATAACGTATAAATTGTTACGTTTACAAACATGATAACAAAGGTTTTTGTTGACCGGGACACAAACACGCAACGCCTATATATAAATAACCCTTGATTCGATACTGCATCGAATAATAGAGAGCATTTTACTGAAAATGTCTTTTTTTTTTTTTTTTTTTTATAAAAACATTGCAGATCATAGATATGTTTGAAGAAAAAAATCTGCTTTTTTGGCAAACACTAGCTGGAGCGGCAAACGTTCGCAATTTTCGGTGTAACTGCAAAGTAATTATCTCTTTTTTTCTTTTCTTTTTATATTCGTCCACGGTCGAAGCGGAGGCAAGGCAAATAAATGTCTTCTTCTTGCCTCTCTCGTTCTCTTTTTTTCTTTAGTGGGTAGAAACGAGAGGGAAAAGAGGAAGAAAGACCAGGACGAAGGACCAGGAAGGGTAGGAAGCGCGGCACACAAAGTGTCGAGCTAGTTTGCGCTATAATCTACTATCTCGTCGTTTGCAATTAACTTCTCTTGATGATGTCACGTTTCGTTCGCGCCTCATTTCCAGCCGCGCCATATAACAATTTGCCGAGAGAGCCCCGTCCTCTTCTGCCGGGACGATCCTTTTAACGCTCGCCTCTAAATTTCGTAATCAAGTTTTTCCTCGCCGAGAAAATTTGCGAATCTCCCTCTTTCGGTGCGCGCACCCTTTCTCTCTTTCCCTTTTCTTCCTTCCCCTCATCTTCTTCTTGTTCTTCTTCTCTCTTTTACCCTTTCGCGTCCCGCTCTGTCTCTGGCGACAACGAGCGCGCGCGTTCCTCCTCACACTTTGATGTCAAGCCTTGAACGTCACCAGCCGACCGTTTAATTTATCGGTCGATGTGTTTGATAGACCCCCCCCCTCCTCCTCTTTTTGGCGCCTATCGAACGCTCGCTTTGTCATGCGAACGTATCGCGTCATTCTCGTTTCATATATCACCTACTTGCTTTTTTTCTCTTTCGAGGAAACAACGTTCATCTAACGCAAGTCAACTCGGCTTTCCTGTGCCATTTTGCGTAAGATGTGCGTGGACGCAATTTAGTGGATGTATTATTAAATTATAGACCTCTATTTACATACACACACACACACACACGCTCGCGCGCGCGAAATCAGCGTCTAATGAATTTTATCACATTACGCTAAAATGACGAAGAATATATGTAGTGACAATTTGTTATATTAACTTTTGAAGAAACCACGTCAATATCTGTGACGCAGTTGTGTAATAAATCGCGAAGTTTATTCTGTATTTCACGTAATTATCACCGCTTATAGACTTTGCCAGAGTCCGCCGAGTAACTTGGTCATTCATTGATCAAGACACACACACACACACACACACACACCTATGCGATATCGTCGAGTTTTAGTGCGCAGTCGACTCTTCACATCCTTCGCATGTTTACGCATTAGTCTATTGCGTCCGATATTCGTGAATAAGTTAGAGGAAGCGATGCAGTCTCGCAAAGTTTTCAATGTCGCGAAAATCGTTTACGCCATTCAATACGAATGCGAATCAATGAGAAGCCCTGCCTAAAGCGGAAATAAACGACGTGCTTAGCCGTGTGAAGCCGATTTCGCACAATTCGGCCAATCGTTAATTTCTAAATTGCGAAGAATATTCAAATCGTCAAAAGAGTTAGCGATGTCGCCGGTGAAAGCTTGCAACAAATTTTGAGAGAGTAGACGCGGTTAAGAGATCCGACGAGCACACACCGGAATAGTGTGTACCGACTGTGCGAAGTATGCCAAAGTCGAGGAACATTGAACGGCAGCAACAGCAGCAGAGCAGCAGCAGCGTCGGTCACATAACGGGTGAACGAGACGGCGGGATAAAGAGCGCGCGGGAATTATGCGTGAGGGAACGCGTACGATCAGAGTAGGAAGAGGGGTGGGTGATTTGGTGGAAAGGGATAGAAGGGGAGGAGGTGGGGTAGAAGAGGTAGAGGCAAAGCAAGTGGAGCGAAAATCAGATTTGCTCGTTGTCGCCTCCACCCACATAGCATCGCCACCCACCTCTACCCTTCGGCCCGTCGGCTCCATTCGAAGCACCCCGAGCGCAGTATCCGCTTCCCCTCGTTCTCTCCGCGTGGACCCACTGCTACTCTACCCTCTCTCGCCTCTGTCTCCTCCCTCGCCGCCCGCGCCACCCTCTATTCCCGAGCGCCACCGTCCCTCGAAAGCTCGAACGAGCACCGCCCTTTGATCCTGCCGACAGTCACCCAACCACCATCCACCCATCCGTCGACCTAACTCCATCCCCTATGGCCTCTAGGTCGTTCCCTCTCCCCCTCTCCCCCTACCATACTTATCCACCTTCTGCCCACTGTCTCTTTTTTCGCTACGCGTTACGATATTTCTATCGCGCCTCTTCCTCGTCTGCACCCCATCTCGGGATGTGCCTTTCCTGTCTCTCTCTTTCTCTCTCTCTCTTTCTCTCTGCTTTCATCTCACTCCTACGCTCCTCGAGTACACCGGACTGATAAATATGCTGTTGGTGGGCCACGCGACTGCCGATGCACGTGCGTGGCCACGAGGCAGCGAACTACGAGTTTTAAAACGAGTCCTCGTTTATCCAGGATTAAGTAAGCCGCGCCTCGATTTTACATCAGCATTAGAACGCATCGAAATTAAGCCTTAGTTGTTGTCTCAAGCCATCATCAATTTTATCACAAATTAATATCAAATCGCAAAAAAAAAAATAATTGTCCTAAAAACACTAGTGCTCGGTATTTCGTGTGCGATTAACGGCGCGTTGAACGTGTGAAATTAAGCAACCGTTCAAACTTGTGAAATAAATACAACGTGCTAAATTCCTTGCTGGATTTCGCACCTGGAAATCGTGTGATGGACAGAAATTACCGCGTCATCATATTTATCTTCGCTCGTGCTACGGGCAATTTTTTTTTTTTTTTTTTTTTTTTTTTGCGCACTACAATAACTCGAGTGTGAAACATTTAGCGCGTCGCAGTTTTTTTAGTTTATTGCAAAGTTCCGATCCGCGAACGTCGAAAGATAATTGAATTTCCCTTGGAAGGGTAGCTTTTAATACTGGCGGTGACCGGTTTTTAAACGTGCCAGCGCAGTCAACAATGACATTTTCCGGTGAAAATGCGCGCGAAAAAAGGGGGAGGTCAGTCCCGGTATTTAAATGGCCATTGGCAGATTACCGATATCGGCGTACTGCTTAGTTAAACGAGTTACCGACGGAGCGAGAGAGGGAGAGAGAGAGAGAGAGAGAGAGAGAGAGAGAGAGAGAGAGAGAGAGAGACGGAGAGAGACACACGCATACAGAGAGCGAGAGGAAGAACGGATCAAACTATTGGATCTATGTGTTGAAATCACATAACACCGTTACCAAACCACACTAAACGCATATATTTTGCTTATTTAAAGGTCGCAAAGTGACAATTGATAAGTATGAAATAAATAAACGAAAGTGCATCGGATTACGTGTCGCAGGCATCGTTTTAATTCGCAAAACTGCACATTGAGCTAATTGCAATTTAATCCCGCATTAGGAACTAATTACCAGAGCGTGCAGCTTGTATTTGCGCGCTCACACTCGTGTAACGCTCGTTAATTTCGTGCCAAAACTTCGTCGAAGGATATGTTAAATATACGTATAGTTTTCGTATAACAGCCGCGTGTGTGCAAAGCGATAATGCAAGATATTTCGGTTTTCTTATAAAACGCGCGCGTGTTTTCGCGTCGAGTGTTTGTTTTGTTTTTTTTTTAAATACAACACAATAATTTAAAAACGCATCGGCAACGCGCAATCAACATGCATTTTCTCATAAATTCTTTTTCCTTTGATACTTATATCTGATGTCATCGCGAAATATATATATTTGCGAAGGAAATGCGACGAATATAAAATAAAGTTGGCAATCGCGTTGCGCATACAGAGATACATTGATCGGCCACGACAAGTAATTCAAGCTCGCGCCATTTAACCATTAGCCGACTGAAATATTTTAATAACATCCGCCGCAATGTGTGTCCAGCGGGCACGTATCGAATATAGAGAGAGAGAGAGAGAGAGAGAGAGAGGAAGAAGGAAAGTGACATAATCCATCCGAGTCTGATACGATTACGTACCGAGAAATTCGATTTAATAAACCTGTCTCTATTTCACGATTTTATATTTTATTTTAATGCACAATTCGTTCATTCAGTTGTCTAATGACAAAGCAGTTCGCAATTTAATAAAATTACGTCACGATGTTTTTTAAATTGATATAATGTAATTAATTAATTCATATTATAATCACAAAGTGATTACAAAGACGATCTTACATATTTAGATTATTTTGCCCGAATCCAGAGATAATTTGTACAAACAATTGTGGCAAACGTACGTAGAAAAATTAATTTAGAAAAAACCTTGTAATTTCTATTTGTTACTTGCAACAATTGCGTTTATTGAATTTAAGGATAAAAACCATTTTTGAGGAATCGTCAAAAGCATTTGCCCCGCTGTGCAAAAGCACTATTTAAACAGACTCGTTTTGCTCGGGTTATTTGCTGTTTCGCGCAAAAAGTATCCGCTCGGAACATTTTCGCTCGCATGAACTCGCGCGCCGAACAGGTACTTTGCTCGCGTCTACCTTTCATTCTCTTCTTCCTCCGTTCTTTTTCGCGGCGAACCCTTTTTATGTAGGTGTGCCGTCATAGTGTTCTTTCGTTTCGTACAAAAACGGAATTTACTATATAGGAATCTCGTTTGCGATTTTCGCAGATCAAACGCACACGCGAGCATCGCCTGATTGCACACAACAGCGTCATTCGAGCGCACCGGGTTGACCTCGACCTCTGAACTCGGTAGCGAACATAGTTGCGTATACATGGGGTGCATGTGAAATACGCGCGGATTCGTTCACTTTACCTCCCCAAGGATTTGACTAAAATAAATTTATATTAATACAATAAATATATTTATCTTTTTTTTTTTTACAAAATTTTATCTCCTTTTATATACTTGCAGTTGCACTAATATTAATTGGAAACTTATTGACTATTTCGAGACATCCTTTTTGAAATAAAATTAGACTGTGAATTGATCAAAGAATCTCAAAGGAAAATTAAGATTGCAGGTTTCGAGGCATTCTTTGTGTTGTACGTGCGCGCAGTCGTGTATAACGTCAAGCTGTTTATAAAACAAAAGACCTCCGGTGTTTGGCGCCGAACTTGCGTTTAAGGAACCGAGCAAAGCGCTTTACGCGCTCGCTAACGCCTCGCTTCGTGCTTCCAAAGTGGCACCTTCTCCTCACCGTTTTCCTTTCCCTCGACGAAGCTCGACGCGGGAAAAGACGGTCAGACGGTGTGTGCCGAAGAGTGACGGAGAGGGGGACTGGAAAAAGCATTTTCCTTCCTTCTTCTCATTCTTTTTGGTTTATTATTTTCTTACTGCCTTTTCGCACTCGACGTCATTTCTTTTTCTGTGTTTAACTGCGTTTAACGCACATGAGTTTGTCGAAGGGAAAAAATCAAACATACGCAATATTTTATCATTTTGTGTTTTTTTTTTTCGTCGTTTTCCGAAAATTCCGCACACGATTGCAGTTATAAACAATCGGGATTTAAAACTTAAAAAGAAAGTGTTTTTGTTTGTAATATTATGTTGCGCATCTGTCTGTACGGAAATGCTGATTCGGCATGACGAAAATTTAGAATTCACAAAATGAAACATTTAAAACGCACGCGTTTATTTACAATTTGATGAAACTAAACTGATTGTTCGAAATGTGAATCATCTCTTTTCTCTCGCGCGCACAAATAGGTTTTTCAAATGTAAACTATTTACACTTTTGATAAAGCGATTCATTTTTCCTGCACGCTTTCTCGATGATGACATAATTGTTCCGTCCGAACAAAACAATAGTTCGCTCGAACATAATCAATTCCGCAAACATGTCAATGAAATATTCAAGGTTAAGAAATATTTCCGTAAATTGATTCTATCAGATGTTCGTTTCTTTTGAGACAGCAGTTTATCGATTATACAGACGCGGTTGATAGTTGCGAAAGTTTCCGCCGGACTTGCTGGCAACTTTTCGCCCCTATGAAATAAAATACAAACTTATCGGGGATTCCAGAAATGTAAAGGGTTGCGAAACAAGGTGAAAGTGAAGCGATCTTCCTCACAAGTTTTCTGTTTGCTTGCGAGGAAAAGTATTTCCTTCAAGACCGCCGAGACTTTTGCATAATTCACTACACCAAAACCGTTCCTTGTCGGACAACGTTTCTGTTACAAGATTTTTCGTATATTTAATCATTTTCTTGTAATTTTATAAGTTCCAAATTCAAATTGTAAATCGAGCGGAAATATATATTATTTGTTACTGCAATTGCAAACAAAAGTTTACACGACAAATTACAAATTTACGAGTATGCGTTATAAAATTATTCGTAAAGATTTCTATTGCTTCTATTCCTGATTGTTTGTGTTAAAGTAAACTTAATAATGGTTTGATGTTGGCATTGTGTTTGCCGTTTGCGATTTCTTTCACGTGCGTAATCGCTACTGAGCTGCGTGAAACTAACGAATAATGCAACAACAATCGGAAACGCGTTTTTGGTTGAGGGGTGTGCGTTATCGTAAAAAAGAAAATTACAGGTTCTACAAATAGTCGATTTCCTCGGGACTGCTCATAGGTCGAACTTCAGAAATAATATACCCGTATACCCCTTTGCGTTACGTTTCGCCCTTTCAGTTCTGCGGAATATATAATTATATAATGCCGGGTCGAGAGAAGATTTAGGGGTAAGAGAGAGAGAGATCCCTTCTGTTTCGGGGTAGATTAGGAGGGCAGTCACTCTCTCTTCGGCGCGCGCGCGTTCGTTTACACAGTTCTAAATACCAACATTGCATAATAGTGAATTCACCTCTTGAACCGAACAAAAACCTTATTCAAGTACGGCCGGGGAGAGAGAGAAATTTGATAGTGCGCGAGACCTCGTCGAGGTCTGGTATCGAGTTATGAAAATGCCATAAACGTGATTAAGTGTGTATATGATTCGATTATACTAGATTAAATAACAATAATTTAATTATTAAAACAAAGTTGAAAAACATGACAATTTATTACAATGTGTGACAGTTGCGTGTGTTTATACATCTAGTCTACTTGTTGTGTTGGTATATTATATATTGTATATATTTATATGTACATTTATGTATGTGATCTGGCAAATTGTTATTTGTAAATATATGGGAGTAATCTCTGTGTACACTCGTTTCTCGTTGTATCAATTCCGCGCATTAACAGATGGCGAAAGGATTAGAAGCGGCTCTTTTGCAAATTGTCCGGTATTATTTAAACGGTGTGCTTCTTTGATGCTTCTCTGAAGAGCGCTCTTTTGTTCTTTGTGTTTCTTCTTCATGAGCACCTCAAAGGGGATGAAAAACACGACACGGGCAACAATGATCTGACGAAGGTGAGAGGAGAACCTCAAGTGTCCCGCGAGGAGCAACAGTTAGCAGCCGCGTGTGGTTTTAAGTTGGTCACCGTTGCACGAAAGTGGGTTAAACAAAGTTCTATATATGCAGTCGCACGATATGGTCGTGCGAATGAAATAAATGTTAGTTTACATTTTGTTTTTCTTTTTTTTTAAGACGCTTTTGAGAAGAAGAGAAAAGTTTCTTCAACTTGCAAAAGCGAAAGAGATAATTGCCAGTTGAGTGAACGATAATCAATTAAAACCATATACCGGGTGTGTCCCGGGTATATTTGAGAAGAGATGATTGATTCTTGCGTCCTGTAAATCGTGTGCTTACACTGATACAGACGAGCACGTGTAGCGAGAGAATATAAACTGATGCGCGATTAAAACTGCAACAGGATTGTCGACACCTAGCGCGGCGCGGTTAGTGTGTGTTGTATGTGAAGTTAAGTTCGTAACAGTTGAAGCGGAAAGTAGGTTAAAGGAGGAACTCATCCAGGTAGGTCTTGGGCGTCTCGATGCTGACGAAGTATAGTATGTCAGCACCGGAAGAGGGAAGAACACGTTAACGCGAGTGGGAGATGGTCCTGTGAGTGTATGTATATGCGCCACTCGTGCGCGTATGTCAGTCGCGTTTCTCGCATGTGTACGTGCACAGGTATGTGTGTGTGTGTGTATGTATGTATGTATGTATGTATGTATGTATGTATGTGTATGTATGTACGCGTGTATGTGTGTGTGAAGAGAGGGTGGTCTAGTAAGCAAGTCTGCGTGCAAGCCGGTGGACGCAGGCGCCGGTAGCCATGGCGACGATTCCTTCGGATTGGCCGCAGCTTCCACTTGAATCCCCGCCGCCCACATCCCCGCCGGTCCTAACGTTACTATCCGCCACCATCGATAACCCCTCCGGCTCTCGTGTAGTCATGTTCAACCCCGTCGTCGCCAACCTACCCCATCTATTCTCGCTCCTCATTCTCTTTCTCTCTCTCTCTCTCTCTCTTCTCTCCGCACATCCTATCCTCTTTCCTTCAATTCTCTCTTTCTCTTCGCGAGTCTCCTTCCACTCTCCCGTTCTTTTCTCCCGCTATTCGGTCTGACCACCAGATAGTCCACCATTCTTACCCTGCTCATTCCCCTCATCACGAATGTCGAGCGCAGGTGCACGATTTGGTCGTCGCTTTTGGTTTTCGTATTGTTGCCCGGCGCACTGTGGCGTTTAAGGAAACGGTTTTGTTTTTTATTTTAAGTCGAGTTTTACACATGAAAATACACGAAAATTAACTTTTCAATATAGAAAATTAAACTGCTACGTATATAATAATTTTATCGTGATTTAAAAACTACATTAATGTACGAAAATTCTCGTAACAAGACTTCACTCGTTAATAAACAACAAATACAGGATCAACGTGGTTACAGCACATATTTGATAAAAAAAAAAAAAAAAGGTAGGATTGTATGTGTAATACCCATTAGAAAAGAACATTACAAGAGTCGGCTTATTTCCTCAAGATCGTGCTAAATGCATCTCGTCGGAGTTAAATAACAATCAGAAGGAGTCTTTCACGAGAGCGCCAGTCGGCAAACTCGGTATTCGCGATTAATTAACTCTCCAATCCATCGCCGGCATTATTAGCGCAAGTATGCCGCGTGTGGAGATGAGGTGCTCGTGTATGCGGTGCGTGCGCTCTCGCCGGGTCACGCGTGCGCGTGCATACTCGCGGCGCACGCACGCACGCACGTATGCGAATATATAGAAACGCCGCACACACACACACACACGCGCGCGACCAATTACCATTCTATTTAACACGAAGAACTAACCGGCGCGTTGATGCCTTCGGGCAATTGTGTCGCGTGTATA
>QVNV01000508.1:0-19479 GCA_014825455.1 Pseudomyrmex pallidus | reverse complement strand
AGAAAGGCGAGTAAGGTGCAAGCGTGTAGAAAGAAGAAACCAAAGTGCGCACCGCAGCGAATCTCAGGAGAAGGCATTAGATCGGAGGAGTTCCATATAAACTTGTCTTGAATGAGTTACACAATTGCGAGGATTCGAGTGATCAGAAGAGAGACATGGAAGACATAGAAATACGATGTAAATACGTGTTTTTCGGAGTGTCATCGAAATGATTAAAAAACTTTACGAAGTATTTTTCACTTTCGCGCGATTTCTTTTTTTTTTTTTGAACAAAATAGAAATTAAATTCGTCAGAATTTCGCAATTTCGACAATCGCTCGTGAAAAGAACGTGAGGAAATTATTATGTGAGAGAGAAAGAGAAAGAGAGAGAGAAAGAAAAAGAGAGAGAGTAATAGAGAAATACAGAGAGATCAATATCTTCGTATAAACAATTTATATTGTTGACAAAAGATATATTTAACATATTTTATCAGAATATATAAACATGTATTACGTATTTTCTGCACGTACAATGGGATTGGCCGGGATGTGGGGTATTACATGATTACTGCTTGCAAGTCGATCAATCATGGCGCAAAGTCAATTTAATTAATAAAGGGAAAACTCAAGAGAAAAAGAGAGAGAGAGAGAGAAAGAGACACAAATAAACGAGATAGAGTCTCGATGTGTAACAAGGACATGACACATCACTTTCGACGTGAAACAACAGACGTGATTATGTACAATTCGTTAATGTCGTTATTAATCAGAGAAACATGAAAAAAAAAGACACGCGAAGATGCGAACAAGATATAAAAGAAAAAAAAAGTAATACGAGGGTGGAGGGGGGAAAAAAAGGAGCTTCGAACACTGACAAGTGAATTATATATATTAGACAATGTCGCTGACAGAAGTGAGATCATCGGAAAACGTTTCGTTTTTTTTTTGTCGCGACTAATTGCGCTCATTTCCACTTGGCGCCGCGTAATGTGAAACTCTTTTCACGAAGTTGCAATCGAATGAAACGCGATCCGAGTTCGCGGACAATTTTGCACACACGAGCGGAATCGAATTGCTCGCGGCGGACGAATAATTGTAGTTAGTGATTTTCGCGAAAACAATTTGCGAGCTAAATAATAAATTAAATATCGCATTATGCGCCGCATGCGAGAGAGAGAGAGAGCCAACGGGATCGCATCGGGGCGTGGTACGGTTTTGAGCATACGTCGGCCTTAGAATAAACCGTGTTACGTTGTTGTGCGTACATTTATGAACGTCTGGCAGGCTCCCAACGCAGGCTCAAGTATCGTAACACACGTTACGCATTATGCAATCGCCAGCGTAAAATATTTTATAATATTTGTGTGAAGAACGTTGTTCACACGCCCGCGCGCGTTGCCATTTTCAGAAACCCTGTGTGTGCCGAATTCCACAACCGCGCGCATTTTCTCAACGCGCAGGGCCAATGATCGCGCGCGCGATTATCTTCTCCCGTCTCGCGCCCATATATTTCTCGCAAACAAGAAATTTTCTCTTCTCACGCACAGATAGGTAATTGGCAGATTTACAGCGTAAATGTTTAAATATAACGCGCGCAACATCCTGTTAAACGACCCGCCCGAACGACGCGTTTTCTTCAATCTCATTCCTGTTCACGTTCAATGCAAATTCCAAAGATTGTAAACGGCCGGTTTCACAGACGTCGGGACAGATCGTTTTTTCTGGAGCTTTTTCACAGACTCCGAAAGATTTTTACATCGCGCGTTTTTCAAAATTCTCTCGAAAAACAATTCGACAACTCTCGAGTGTCTCTTCGATCGCGCGAGAATCTTTGCGGTTTCTCTTCAGAGAAAGTGTTTAAATTTCTTTGTTTATTAAAAAACTTTCGTCCGTTTCCTAAGAAACGAAACTGGTTCAATCGACGTCAGAGAAACCAGCTCGAAGGGGCGGGGGAGGAACGAAAGAACGGCCTGTAAGAACAGGGGGGGGGTTGTATTATTGACGTTTAAACACCTCGATATTCAACTTACTTTTGGGACGCTCTACCCCTATAAAAAAAAAAGAAAGTACAGATTCATTAATAAAGTCGTGTGTGTGATTATATCATTTCGCTTACATAAGACTGCACAAAGCTCTGCACGCGCGTAATTAATAATTATTACGTATATAAAATATAAATTGGTATCGCTCGTCTCCAAAAATTGCATCTTCCTTCTGTTTTTTTTTTTTTTAATGCAAAATCCGTGAAAACGACGATCAATTTTTTTTAGGCGCTTATTGCGAGCGTGTACACTGCCTGAGATGAATTTTGCACTTTCAATCAAGCGGTTTGTCGTTTTTCTTCGGAGATCTCGTAGCTTTGCAAAACTGGGTTTTTTTTTTTTTTTTGTTTTTTTTGTTGTCCAGTTGCTGTGTAGTGCGAACAACAGAGGCTGATTAGGCGACAGAGACACGACAAGATAGACACGAAGGAAATTATAGAGCGGGTGAGATCTTTTTGCTGTATATATAATCGTGTAACGTGTGGGGTGTGTGAGAGACAGAGTGTGGCGATGTGGTGGAATCCACAGTTGAAGTGTTTTTGTATACAAGGTGGACATGTCGTGTGTGTGACTTTATTTCACGTGCGGGGGGGGGGGGTTCACATTGTTGTGTGCGTGTATCGTCTGTACACAAAAAAAGCGTCATAGCGTTGTTGCCTTTCATTTTGTCGTTTAACCATCGATGCAAAAAAAAAAAAGAAAAGAAACAGCGACACGACACACGACACACGACGTTGAGGAGACAGCGAATACACCGAGGGGCGGGGGATGGAAAAGGGCAAAAAATATACTTTTTTACAAAACCTGAAACGCGCGCGAAAACTGAGAAGAAGAATATCGCAAGAAATCGCTTCGCTGAAACCATTTCTTAGCAGCATTCTTCCTTCGCAAAAATTATCCCTTTTTTTTATCCATCATGTACTGAAGAATAAGGAGAAGAAGAAAAAGATGATAGGAAAAAAAAGAGAAAAATCGAAAAAAGAGGTGAAGGGAAAACAAACAAAGAGGAGCGAAAAAAATGAAAGAGTAAGAGAGTGAGAGTGAGAGAGCCAGCAAGTGTATCGCTATACAAAAATCTACGCAAAAATTAACAACTGCGGCGGCGGGCGGTGGCGGCGGCGGCGGCGGCGGCACAACGCATGTGAGATGAAGAAAACAAAGTAAAAAGAGATATACAACAGATAGAGAACGGACGAACAATTATTATACAGCGATGACAAAAGACAGAACAGTGATTAGACAACGGAAGTAAAAAAAAAATTAAGAAAAAAAAATAGTAAAAAAAAAACGACATCGACGAGATAAATGCGTACACCATTTATTTGCCGAAAAAGAAAAAATTAGAGAAGGCTTTTTTGTCGTGTGCAAAACTTACTCGGTCTTCTTCTCCGGCTGCCTTTGATTTCGACAATTTTTGTATTGTACCGCGCGGGGGTCGATTAGCCGACGACAAGTGATGGTGGTGGTTGGTTTGATTGATTGATTGGTTGGTTTGTGTGTTGTATGTGGAGATACACACAGACAGAGAGAGAGATAGGGAGTGAATAAACAAACAAAGAAAAAAACGGAGTTCGTAAATCAAAGAAAGAACAGAAACACCTTCCGTATGTATGTAATTTTCGGGACTACTCGCTACTTCTTCGTGCATTTCTACGTTTTTTTACATATCATCCTACGTCTACATAAATTTTGTTTAAATTTTTATTCGTCAGTCAACTTTTAATCATCAAAAAACGCATTAATGTCAATTTAAATAAAAAAAAAGAAAGAAATATGCGGACAAAAAATTATTCTAATACTAAAATTCTCGAACAATTGTAAAATGATATATCAAATGAGATCACAAAATGTTGCGAATCACAGATTTCCTGAAAAGTAACGCGTCCCGCACACCTTACGAATTCGCGTACTACATTCTCGCGACACAAAAAATATCTCTTACAGATGATCTTCTGGTTAAAGATAACTATTCGTTTCTAATTGGTGAAAAAAAAAAAAAAATTCGCAGCTCGACGCTGCTCGAGATCTGAATTTCGCAACGCGTCCTCGTAGTAGCTACATTTTACGCTCGTAGTAACAAGCCTCAGAAACTTACTTCCTGAAATGAAACAAAAAATAATACAGATTTTCCTCACGAACGTAAAGAAGGATAAAACATATCTCAGAAGCGGGATCTGAGGAAACTTGACGTAATAGGAAAAAAAACACTTACACTTCTTCGACTTCCTCCTCCTCGCTGCAAAAGAGAAAACGGAAAAAGTCTAGTTAGTCAGGGTGGACATTCAAGGGTGGGCGATTCGTTGAAATCGTACAAACAAACAGAGTACCCGGGGGGTAAGGGGGAAAGGGGGGGTGCTCTTGCAAAATCAGAGAGGGTGCACACTTTCAGAGGGGGGAGGGGGTTGTTCAAAGCGCGTTCGCTTCTACTTGAAGCAAATTTTTATTCTTGCGAGTATATAGTTTTCGTGTGCTTGTTGTTGTAATAATGAGTGTGCGAGTTCTTTACATCGGGTTTTAAATTATCTTTAAATAATTCATTTGCGAATTTAAAAGACGAGAAACTGTTTAATGAAATTTGGAACTGTGTAAAGACGTACAAAAAAAAAAATAGAAAATACTTATGTGAGATCATCGATAATTAAATCAACGAAATTTTTTATCTTTGTTTTCTATTAAAGAACTTGAACAGGTGCGACTAATATGTGAAAACGTAATAGACAGGGGAATTCGACATTTGAGACAACACAGTTAGACAAGATTGTGTGATGCACAGAACAACACATTGGGAACACGACGAAGCTAACAGATCACTGTTTGACCTTACGTTTATATTTACTTTTTGTTCGGACATAATTTACGTAATGTTCACAACGAGCATGTGACGATCCTGTCTTCGAAAGAAAAATCTGAAAATTCTCACTGACACTGATAAATGCATCTACTCTCGCATTCTGACTCATCTCGGAGAACAGCGATATCACATAGAAATTTAATTACCATATGAAACATGTATTTTGAAAGTTATGCAAGTCTCGTTTCTCGTGAGATTAAAAAATTGTAGATAGAAGCAAATAAAAGATTAACAGCAAAGTTTTTTTTTGGCTGTTTTAAAATTTCTCATCCTCTCCTTCCAACACTTTGATGTTAAAAATTCATTGATTCGCAAAGACTCGCTCAAAGCGCGCTCAATGTCTCCACAAAGTTGGACTTGCACCGATTTCAAAATAAACGCGATGAAATATTTTACGTACGAAACGAAATAATGTAACAGTCGATCGATAAATTGATCTCCAGAGAGAGATGGGAATTAATTAATATATTACTAAATGTGTTTCTTTTTTTTCTTTTTTAATCACTTACGAGTATTGGTCCTCGTCGTCCGACATGTTGGCGGCTATTTAAAGTGCTGCAACACAAAAATAAGGTGTATCGGTTATGAAATGTACAAAATGGACGCGCGACACACAGAAGAGTCAAAAGAGACGCGAGAGAGACGCACATTCTTCGATATTAAAAATTCTATACAAAAATTTAAAACAACAAAAACCACGTTGATTTCGTAAAAAACTGTATGTAGCACAAAAAAACACTGCACTTGCAAACAAAAAAACTGATTAATTTATTCCACACGTATTGCAACGTTCTAAATTTTATTTTATTTGCAAATTATTATTTCGCAAACTTTGTGAATTTAAAACAAAAGAATTCTCTTCTCTCCCTCAACATCTTCAAACCCGACTCGAAGAGCGAACATTCAATTTTCCTCGCACTTCAATACGCCATATCTCACAATTCGCAAGACACACGTGTACGCAATCACCAAATAATACGTCAAGGTAGTCAATTCACGAATAATTTACGCGATCAATATTTCTCGTTTCGATTACTCACACAATCACTTGCAAATTGCTAGAAAGAGACGATCATAGAGGAATGCGAGGAGTGAGAGTCTGAACGGTTGTGAGTGCGTGAAGAAGAAGAGGAAGAGCGGAAGAGATCGACAAAAAAGGAAGAGGAGAAACGTGTCGGCGTGATATAACGAGGTGCGGACACACGTAAAAGCGATCGAAAAAAAGAAAATGGAAAAATGCAATCACCTTGCGCGCGGAGAGAAAGAGAGAGAGAGAGAGAAACGAGAAGAAAGCCGAAGTTGAATGGACCGGGTTAGGGCGCGTCGACGCGTTTTCGAAGTAATCCGATACTTCGAGGCGGGAAAGAGAAAATGCCAGTTTGCTAACCCTGGCCGCAAGCTCGGCGTTGCAAGCTCTATAAGGAGCAGTCCCCTTCTCTTCTTCTCGTCGCTCTAATTTTAGAGGTAACAACATGCTCGCTCATTCCTTTATTTCCTTCTTTTCGTTTCTCTCTTCCTCCGGTTCTTTTTTTTTTCCTCTCTCGCGAGCTTTCCGAACGATCCGCGAAAGTCAAAATCTCGCGTCTCGTCGAATTACATTTGCAATATTTTAAGAAGATACGAATTTCCCTTGGCACAACGAAAACCCGTGATTTTACCCGAATTTTTTACACAGACGCGTCAACATTTACGTTATCTTGCGCGTTTGTTATCTCTCATTGTGTTTATATCTTATTTTGTATTCCCTAATGATTCACACTTATATTGCGTCATCTCGCCATTTATAACGAAGGCCAGAACTACCCCGCAACCAATAAGCGAATCTCTTTAGCAACCGATAAAACAAAATCGGTGCGCGAGCAGACGCGCACACATGTGTATTTATAAAAAGATTTTTCACAGAAACATTATCTTTGAAGCAGAGACAGACGCAATACATTTTGCAGAAGCGACAGGAAAGAATTTTTACATCACAAAGAACCAACAATCTAATCAAAAAAACATTCCTGACAATTTGCAATCCTTTTGCGAAGAAAAATTAACTTGATTCAACAACTTTCTGCTCGCGCGCGCTTGAAATGCGAAATTACTTATTGGCAAAATTTTTCACCGCAATTCTTACTATTGTAGATTTGTTTGTTCCATTTTTTGTTTATTTCATGCGCGCGCGCGCACATAATTGCACGAGAGAAACACATAGAGGCACACAATTCACCCTCGCAAATTTTCCAGAACTGAACCGATTAGAGACGAGAGACGTTCGGCAAAACAACACAGAAGAGAAAGAGAAAAGAGAGAAGATACAAAAATCATTAACACAGAATGCAAAAAAATGTGAAAACTTACACTCGGCTGGTGTCAATGCGTGAGAGAGAGAGAAAGTGTGTATGTGTGTGTGTGTGTACGTATGTGTGTGAGTGCGTGTATGACGAGGACACGGATGTATATTGGATTTTTCACGGGGGTGGCCCGCGCACGGAAGACTCTGAGAGAGAGATAGAGAGAGCGCGCGAGGAGGTCACACACTTCGCAGACAAACACGCACAGGGAGGAGCCTGAATCCCGGTGGAATGTAGAGTCCGCGACAGCCTGAGCCGCTCTGAGGAGAGATCCGGAAAAGCCGCGACTGGACACTGCAGAGACGTGGAGACTCGCGGGCAGCGTGCCCGCTCCGGGTAGTCGCTCTCTCTCTCTCTCTCTCTCTCACACTATTAATAGAGCGCAGATCCGCATCCGTGGACCACGAGAACGAGATACGATTCTGGCTGATACTATTTTCGTGTCTTCTCTCCACCGGCGATGGTGATCACGTCGCTGTAAATATTTCGCGCGTCTCCACACACACACACGCAACCTCGCGCGAAACATACACCCGCGAGTTCTCCGGACGGATTGTTCCAAAAGTAGGCCTGTTGCGTGTTTCCGATGAACGATGGGAAATTCTAGTCAGTTTAGTCTGTAATATGTCTGGTACAGGCTGAAATCTAGGATCGAGACGCTAAACATTTCGAGGACGATTGGGGAAATCTCATTTTTCACATTTTTTTTCCATGTGTCTGTCACACGCACGTACAAATAATTTTTCCAAATAATAATTCGCGCATTTTTCTAACACAGAAAGTTCGCAAAAATGATAGAACATTTGTATATTATTTCATTCGCGCCCCAGTTTTTCAATACACTCGCCCGCAGTGGCGAAAGGGCTTAGCTGGAAGCTATGTTTGGGATCGTGAGGATTGTATCGAATCGCGGTGTCTCTCCTTATGTAGACAGAGACGAGAGAGATCACGTGGGAGATCTCACGATAAGATACGCGTGGTATAAAGTTGCGAGTGTTACCTCAAAAGATATGACGGCGGAACTTGTGTTTCACGCGGGATTTACGACCGGAACGACAACAGGAGCCTTAATGGATGTTTCGTCTGGTACATTTTGCACAGTGTTTTATTTACTGCCAGTAACAAAAACAGGGAATCGAAGTCGATCCAAGTGAAATAAATATAAGCGGATGAAAATAATGCGATATAAGAGTTTCAAGATAGCCATTGTTTATCTGTTCGGTTTTATGATATGAGGCACGATCGGTCGTTTGAACGGCCTGTCTTTGCCACCGAATCTCAACTGTCCAGACTCCTTTTTGCCGCCGAAACCACCTCCTAAGATTGACGGAAACAATTTGATTATTATGAAATTAATTACGAAAACAAACGTACAGACAAACAAAATCATACCTAGCCTTCTTGGTTTCCAACCCTTCATGCTTCGACCGCATTCGTAGTCGATAAACAAATTGTATCCCTTTAATGTAGCATCGCCAGCTCGTCTCAGAACTCTTCTAGCGTCGTCTCTGCTATTCATTTCCACAAAACCGTATCCCTGGGACATTCCGGTCACCACGTCCACTATAACCTTTGCCGAAAGTACATCTCCGTACTTGCTAAAAAACTAGAAGTTTAAACAATTTATTTCGTGAAACAATCCGTTACGTTTGATGTGATATAAGAAAAGCTTTGGTATATAAAAATATATTTTAAGAAGTTGTGCAGTCCATTACCTCCTTCAAATCATGTTTGGTAATTTTGGGACCGAATCTGGCTACAAACAAAGTTCTCTCCGGTACAGACTCCAAATTGTGCGGTGGCTCGTAGTGACTCGCGATCGCCCTGCTAACAGCCTTGTCGTGGGGTTCGGTGTCCGTTCCGTCAATACTACCTGCTTTCAAGGGATCGTACTCTTTGGCATAAGGACTCCAGTTCTTCAACGCATCTTCGGCCTGTGAAGAATAAAGAAAACATCATCTAAATACTGCAAGACAAAATTATTTATTACTTTATCAAAAGAGTTTCATTATTTAATAAACTATTCTCTTCTAATTAATATTATACTGTACTTAAATACACTTACCATGTTCAGTTTGATAGTCGACACTTGTAACACACGTAATCAAACGTTTATTTGTCTTCTCTTTAATTAAAACAGAAACATGTTTATGACGTCTTCAGTCCTGAGAGACTTTTTAACGCAGTTTTGTTTTCTTCCCATGCCGTCAGCTGTTTGACTTCGAGCGATAATTTCGAAGGTTAGGAAATCTGTTCGATATCGAAGTGCGAGATTCATAGATATCGAAATGCGAGATATTGCAATTCTCGATATGCGATACATCGGTCCGCGCGCGAAACGTGCGCACATAACCTGTAAACGTACGTGTTTACTTTCTGGCGATATGATTTGATGTTGCTATGGCTAAAGTTGTGCAAAAACGTGCGAAAAAAAGAAAAAGCACGAGGGAAGAGCTGGAGTCACTCGATAAAGCGGTACGGTTTTTGCGCACTTGTAAACATGCGCATAGTTCATGTTATTTGTGCACAATCTATATAAATCT
Source organism: Pseudomyrmex pallidus (assembly GCA_014825455.1). Classification (NCBI taxonomy): domain Eukaryota; kingdom Metazoa; phylum Arthropoda; class Insecta; order Hymenoptera; family Formicidae; genus Pseudomyrmex; species Pseudomyrmex pallidus. The sequence goes on along the minus strand of QVNV01000508.1, from coordinate 9,723 downwards.
CTTTCACATTTATGCGTGTGCAGGAATTAATTAACAAAATATTGCAAGTTGAAGCTCACAATGAACAACTCAAAGTGCTCCTCACGAAGGCCACAGATTCTAAATCAGTGGAGAAAGAAGAGAGGACTGGGAAACCATTTGATTTCTCACAGTAATTTGTATTCTCTAATTTGTGTTTTTACTTGATATTTCTTTTTGCTTGCGGAACAATCCACTGGAGTTTCAATTGCAGGTGTCACAAGAGACACATTCTCTTGAAATTTTTCTATCTCGGTTGGGACTATCACGGTTTCACCGTGCAAGAGGATAACACGAACACCATCGAGCATCACTTGTTCACAGCTTTGATAAAAAGTTGTTGTGTAGAATCTCGTGAGAGCGCAAATTATCACCGTTGTGGAAGAACTGACAAAGGCGTCAGCTCGTTCTCCCAGGTGATTTCGTTAGATATACGCAGCAGGCTGGAGCCCGAGAAGCAGGACAACTTGGCGGACGAGTTGCCTTACTGCAAGATATTGAACAGACTGTTGCCAGCGAACATAAGATGCATAGCTTGGTGTCCGGTATCTCCTAACTTTTCCGCGAGATTTGATTGCAAATACAGAAGGTACAAGTACCTCTTTCCAAAAGGCAATCTGAACATAGACGCCATGGACAGAGCTGCGAAATACGTCATAGGCAATCACGATTTTCGCAATATTTGTAAAATGGACGTAGCCAATGGCGTGACAAATTTCACAAGAACTGTGATGGACGCAAAAGTCTCTGTAAGCGATCAAAATACAGAAAAACTCACAGGTGTGTTTCTTTAATATTCTGTTGGTTATTTATTTTATTCAATCTGTTGAATAGAGGAAAAAATTTGTGTTTTTTTTTCTTGCAGGCTACACTATGTGCGAATTAGAAATTACCAGTCAAGCGTTTCTTTGGCATCAAATTCGTTGCCTGATGGGCGTCTTGCTGCTAGTCGGGCGAGAAAGGGAGGAGCCAGAAGTAATTTTGAAACTCTTGGACGTCGAGACCTGTCCGCAGAAACCGCAATACAATATGGCGAACGAGACGCCGCTAAATCTTTGGTATTGCGATTACGAGGGTGTCGAGTGGTTCGTTGACGAAAATGAATTGATATGCACCATCAGGACTTTGCAACAGGACTGGACTCTCAATACTGTGAAGTATGTTTATTATGAAAAAAAAAGGAAATAATCTTTTACATATAATTGGATACATAATTGATCTCGCAATCAAATTTTGCGTCTCGATTAATATATGCAGGTCTTCAATGATCAAAGCTATGTTAACGCATTTGGAAAATTTGGTCAAGGGCGTAAACACGGATTTTCAAGACGATTGCCTTCTTCTTGGAATACAATCGAAGGTGTATCAGCCGCTGATGAAACGAGAAATGTGCGGTTAGTATAGAGCGAAAAAACTGGCCAACACAACATAAATGTTCGTTACCAAAGCCACGACTCAACTTGGTCTTCTTAGCTTTCCTTTAAGTCTATTATTAAAATTCTTTCTTTGTTTACTTCGTTAACTTATCTATAGCATGATCTAACGGTTTTATCTCTAAGACATCATACATGCATACAAGTACTGTCCAAAAATTTTAATATATATATACTAGCGTATATATATAGTCTATCTACTATAATACAGTTTGCCTTCAAAATATTCCGATAATCAGATGTAAATTTTTTACTCTATTCGTCTCTTTGCTACGCTAAAGTACAATACGTTGTATTTAAAAAACGTTTCTTGAACTTATTGTTTTTTGTTTTGTTTTAAATGTACATTCTATTTTCTTTTATTATCTTTCAACACTATCTATAACTTAATCGGCTAAACCTGTCCAAATTTCTTGAACTTTTGTTTTTCTTTTCTTCGTTTCGTGTTCTCAAGTGAGAAATAAAATAATCGAAAGAAGAGAACACACGGGATAAATTTATGTACTGCTTATGTTCGTTGTACTTGTGCGTTGCAATTGTGATTATTTAATCATACCGACAGATGCACTTCCAATGGAGTGAAAATAATAACTGGTAAAAATTATTAAAAGAGAAATACCTGTAAACTTGGACAGGTTTAGACTGAAGAATCTGTACAATCTCTACAGGCGCGGTTTATCTCGCCTCGCGTCCCGATTTCCGCTAGTTTGAACATTTTCCATTAGCGAAGTATATGAAACAAAAAAAAAAAAAAAGAGAATGTATTATCGATAACTCGACTTTTTCCTTACAGAGAGCTTGGAAAGTAAAATCGAACATTACAAGAGGAAACAAAACTGCGTCACGTAGCATACGTCTATTCTAATCACAGGACTTGTATATAAGTTACACATATGTATCAATACTTTTAAATATACATGGCTTTTACTCTATGTATTACATATGGCATCTCTCGATTGTTGTTTGCTGTATGTAGCGTTTTTTTGTTTTTTGTTTTTATTTTTTTTTATTTTTTTAACTTTTTTTTCAGCCTTGTTATTCGTCAAATTTTGATGCATTTCATCAAAAGCCCCTTTAAATGTTTTGGCAGATCATCAAGTTGACGTGAAAATATCCGTTACGACATAGAATCAACGCTATTCAAAAAACAAATTAACAAATAACGTTGATAGGCCTATAACAAGACTATAGACAAAACGACGAGCGAACCTCTCGCGAATCTATGCAGATCTAAACAGACAAATGTGTCGAACGCGATAATAAGTTTTACACGATTTCAAGCTTACTTCCGAGTAAGTTCTAAGCTGCGAACATAACGTTTTACTATTTACTTTCACCTAATCTCACACCGAACCGGCTAGGAACGAGTGAGTGTCAGTATAAATTGCTAACGGATATCTAGTGATAGTAGCTATGAAAAAAAAAAGCTTGGTCGCGCACTAGGCTGTGTTACATATGTGCAATTGTCCTTTTGTCAAGATTCAGACTTGACAGCGCTTCGATCTTAAAAAATTCTAACAGCAGCTCTTATATCTTAAACATTGACGTCTTTTTAACATTTATTTACAGAGGATATGAAGCTAATGAAGCTGTTATGTACACAATTAAATCGGTGAAATTTTAGTTCGGGCATCTAAGTGTAATGAACGTATCTCATCTATCGTATATATATATATATATTTTTTACCATACTGTTAAGTGATAAAAATAAAACAGTGCTGCAAACATGTGACCGCTGTGAGAGATTTTAAAAACTAAAGAAGACATCAATCGGAGGTTTTTCATTTGTTTTCACTTCTATCACAGGACGGCATGCATTTGAACCGCGTGTCAAAGTTGCTCTCTTCCTCCGATGAGTTTTCCTCATTGTTTTTACCCTCGCCATCTTCGTCCTCGTCTTCCTCCAATTCCTCTTGCTCTAAAAGTCGTCTCGCCATTTGTACAGCGTGCCACTCGCGATAGTGACCTTTCCTCTTTGCCTCGAAAGCTCTTCTCCTTTCTGAAAGTGAAACACATCGAAGTAAAGATGAGAAGTTTCACGTGTCAAAATCTTTACACACAAGACAATTTTATTGTTACCTCTTTCCTCAGGAGTTTCCTCCTCCTCCTCTTCCTCGCTGGATTCTTCGAAAATTTTGGGTTTACTACTTCCGGCTAATCTGTATTTTATAACCAAAGTTAACGTCAAGTTCTTGTACTTTCGTCTCGTGTTAAATACTTCAAAATACACTTAAATTATTTAAATTGCATTCACATACTTTGCTGCAATGGTGGTTGCGTCCAACTGATCAAATTCATGTTCATTTTGGAGGCCCTCGAAGTTGTACGGGGTTTTTGGTTCTTCAATTTTCATATGACCGTAATCCTTGTCCGCAGGATGAAGGGTTGCAATGATATTCATTTCGTCCCATGTTGTTTCTTTGCTGGGTCTATTGAAGATCAATATAAAAATGATGAAGAAATACAATGTTTATGTACATCCAAAAATAGAATGTGGAAATAATAAGTTGACATTTTCATATATTATACTCGTGCGTTAAGAAAAACCGTTTCACACAACAAATCTTTGAAAAGTTTTCGTTTGAAAATAAAATCGCAAACATGTTTGCACAAAAAATATTTTACACATTCGCTGAGAATATTCGTGAGATCTACGTACAATTGGTATTTGTCATAAACTTTGTCGCATATACACACATCTTTTTTTTTTTTTTATTCAAAGAGCAAATCACAGTGCATTAACTCATTCGATTGTCACGCGTGCTTATCCTTATAAAATGCATGTTTACGTTTCGGTCACGCGAGCCGCTTTTGATATCGAGCGACGAACGTGGACAGAGGAGGATGCACGCATCTCTATTTTTACGCGAACACGTCGGAATTCAATTAACGATTTCTCACCTAGGCGCCTCTGGATTATCAAAACTGCTGGATGTCTTTAGGATTCCCTTGGAAGGCCGTTTTGACAAATTCTCTGCCATCATAAAAGCTGATCGCACACACACACATACACGACGACGGTCACTCACGATGCAACTGCATGTTTAACCAACGAATTTCGTTTCTCTGTCTCTGAATAACCTGTTCGCGAACGCGTCGGTCACTCGATGAACATTTTTACGCGCTCCTCAGCATCAGAAGCGGTCTCTATCAGTCTCTTGTGACAGTTCTGATCATCCGGTGGTATATATACACAACACACCCTAACGTACTACTTATCTGCATAACCAAAATGGAGTGCACATGTGCAAAATAGTTGCATAGTATCGCCCTCTGAAGCTCCTTTTCCTCTCCCCACTTCTCTCTTTGTTTGTCTCTTTTCTTTGTTCCGTTTCACGCGCCGACAACATCGTACACGCTGGAGATTAGATTGCACACAAAAATAGAACACTGAGTGTGGAAGATACAAAAATAGCTGTTTTTATTTATAGCTTAAGCACATTAAAAAACCTCTATAACAAAACCTCTTTATTAAATATTTTACATTCTTTTTAACATGCAAAAATATACACGTAATATACACAAATTTTACAAAATCGTTTTAAGATCTTCATCACGTGTCAAGGAAAGTGAAGCATTTTTTAACATCACCACCTGTAAATGACACAGTGCCTTTTCCATCCTGAAAACACAAACATGTGATTTTATAAACATTGTGGTTAGATACACATAAAGAGTATTTAAGATTGTAATTTTATAAAAGTTAATACTTTGTGACTCACTTCTTTTGAATAATTTCTATCTCGTTGTAAGTTTCAGTCAAATTCTTTAACTCTGTATTAACGGCGCAAAGTGTTTCACCATTTGGACCAATTACTTCTTTAATATTTTTCAAGGTGTTTGAGCATCTTGCCATCACTTCCTGAGTGTCCTTCCACTCGTCCTCGGTTTGAGGAAGTATCATGCCGTTGCATCGCAACACGTTCAGTGGTTCTAAGAGAGTTTGCAGCTTAAACAGCACATCTTTCAAATTCCTAAACGTTTGGTTCTCTGTAATAATAGAAATGTAGATTTCATTTACAAGTGTGACATAAGACACAAATTCAATCAATTTGAATTTTACGGGTGCATTTAGTTGCCGCAGCCAATTGCTCATCTATTTCCCTTTGTTCTGAGCTCAAGCTCACTATGTCACGTTCCCTTCTGATGATCTTGATCAATTTTTCCATGTCCTGATCCATCTCCTGAGCCACAGTGGCCAATTGCGCAGCCATTAGCTGCTTCTTCTCCTCTGTCATCTTCTTCACTATCAAATCCGTCATAATGGCCTGTAGATATTCGTCGTACAGAAGTCCGAGTTCCATCTCCTTCTTTTCATCATCTATTTTCTTCTGAATATCCACCGGCAACTGTGGCATAATTGACAGTCTGCTCGAAGCAATTTTTTTACCTGGCACTTCTGAAATTTAACGAGACACGTAGTTATTGACATATCAATACGTACAAACTAGTCAGCAAGATATAAATCAAAGCAGGAAATCTTTACTCGACACTCGAGTGTCATTTAATGTTGGTCTGTTCCGAGTCGTTACATTTCTTGAAATAGTGGAATTAAGTAACGTGGTGTCCGACAGTTTTCCTGCAGCTTCTCGTGTTTTGGCGGCGTGAGTTCTGGAAAAACAAATCCTTGCATTAAATCAAAACATAAACAAGCTTCGAGCTGTCAGCTTGAACACTTTTAATTAAAAAGTTTACCTTTTATTGAACCCCTTTGCACCTGTTGCCTCTTCCATTTTTTTCAACTTTATCTTCAGAGATATTTGTTTATTACTTTATACCGCAGGCTCGCTTCTTTATTTTTTTACAGTTCAAAAACTTGTCTTTGCACTCTGTGTTTTCACCGTTTCTCAGGACGCGGTCGCACGCAGATTGAAATTGTAATCGAAACGAGAGAAAAGCGTGGTGGGAGGTCGACCAATCGCAAATAAACGAGCGATTCCGTTCCAATTTTAACAATCCAGGGTTAACTAGGGCGCGGTTCGCGATTCTCGAACAGCTTTTGCATGCGAAAGTTCATATCACGTGTCGCGTGAACTGTAGATTTTCGCATAAAAAGAATAATCTCTCGAGAATCGAAACCCGAAGGGTGTTAATGCACCACCACAGTGCATATACACATATAGATCGAGGGTATGAAACGCCTGCGGATTTTGGTTCACTCAATCGAGTTACGCCACTGTGTATACGTTGTGCTCAAAGCTCACAACAGTGGTCATGCCGGTTGTAATTTTAGGTTAAATTATTTTGGCGTGAGATTTTTCGCGTAGTTTATAAATAATAAGATAATATATAGAAAAAACCTGGAGTAGCGGTTAAAAAAAAAAAAAAATTAGAAAAAAATGGACAATAAAATAACGATATGCGACCCCGACGAAGAAGAGGAAATAGAAAATGATATATTGCGTGATATGGAGCCAGTTATGTGGATCAATGACGATCCGAACTACGATTTGGACGAGATTAACACGTTTTTTCACAGAGTTGACTCAGATCAAATCATATACGAGGAGAAGAAGAAAAGGTGCAAATTTATCGGCAAATATGTCATGGGCGACGTTCTCGGCGAGGGTAGTTACGGAAAAGTGAAGGAGGTTCTAGATTCGGAAACGCTCTGTCGACGAGCAGTCAAAATACTGAAGAAACGGAAACTCCGGAGGATACCGAACGGGGAACAAAACGTTCAACGGTGTGTGTTCGACGATTGTATGATTTTGTTTTTGCAATATATGTAACACACATGTCTCATGTGAATTTCTATTTTATATACACACACACTGTATATATTTATTTATATTTATACTCACTGCATCTATTGTATATGTATGTATATAAATAGAAAGTCATTATTATCTTCCCACACACATATAAATCTCATCAATTAATGCCTGTATTTATGTTCACAGGGAAATAAAATTATTAAGAATATTGAAACATAAGAATGTAATAAATCTCGTGGATGTTTTATGTAGTGACGAGAAAGAGAAGATGTATTTAGTTATGGAATTCTGTGTTTGTGGGTTACAGGTAAATTTTGACAAACACGTATACTTGGTTCTTCAGAATTTCATACACATATGTTTATCAACTACTGTCTAACTAAACTTGTTATCAACTGTTTTTAAGGAAACTGCTTTTATGAGATGTATTCTGTTTACAAAATAACACTAAAAACATGTGGTGCTATTGTGAAAAATTTCAAGAACACTTTGATATTTCAAAAAATATTAGACAGAAAAGAAGTAAAGGACTTCTCTTCTATCAAACGCAACATATTTCATATAAAACAGTTTTCACTGAATCAATTTTATAACAAAATAGTTTAGATAGTCAGTTGTCACTGACTTATTCCATAATAATCAAAATGTTTCAAAATTAACATTTGTTTTCTAGTTTGCTTACAAATCTTATTACGTGCAATATATGTATTATATATTGTTTCATTACACACAAAGAAAATCATGCTACAAAACTAAAATTGAAGTTTTACACACTTGACATCTGTGCAATGGCCTGCATGAATTAACAACAATTAGATTTCTATTTATTAGATTCTTTACAGGACATGTTGGAAAGCACACCAGCCAAGAAGCTTCCGCTTTGGCAGGCGCACGACTATTTCTGCCAGTTGTTGGATGGTTTAGAATATCTTTACAGCAAAGGAATAGTTCACAAGGACATAAAACCTGGCAATTTGTTACTAGCTCTAGATGGTACATTAAAGATTAGCGATTTTGGCGTCGCAGAGGTACACAAACTCCACATCTATATATCTCTTTAAGAGCTTGCTCTAATTTACTTTCTATTTAAATGTAATCTCTACGAATACCGAGATCAGATTTGATTTAATAAACTGATACAAATGAACACATCAACTATAAACGTCGCACACTTTCGAAACGTTAGACATTTCTATTTGTAATTGTTTTTTTTTTTTCATTGTGCCAGGCGTTAGACATGTTTTCCAAAGACGACACATGTACAATAGGTCAGGGGTCGCCGGCGTTTCAACCACCAGAAATCGCGAACGGCTGCGAGAGTTTCTCAGGTTTTAAAGTAGACATATGGAGTAGCGGAGTTACATTGTAAGTAGGATGCGCGTAACCTTAGACGTGAGTAGTAAAGGGTAACGTGTTTTTGTAACAGGTACAACATAATAACAGGTCAATACCCCTTCGAGGGCGATAATATATATAAGTTGTATGAGAACATTGGAAGGGGTGAATATAGTATACCGAACGAAGTAGAAGATCCCCTGAAATCGCTCATACAGGGAATGTTGCAGAAGGACGCGGATAAAAGATTCACATTGCAACAGGTTAAGAGACACGCCTGGACCGTTTGCAAGCACCCCAGAACGCAAAAGGAGGTGCCCATACCGCCCCTGAAAAGCAACTCGTGCCACAGTATGACCGTTTTACCATATTTGTTGGAGTATCATTACGGGAGCGACGATGACGACCCCGTTTATTATACGGAACATCAGCTAAACGGTAGGAACTTCGATGTTTCGTTATAAATTCGCTATAAATTAGCATAAAAAAAAACACCAACAAGCAGAATTCCCGAAACACAATACGGCGTTTACAAAAAAAAGACTGTTATTCTTTTGTTTTGCGCATTGTAATGCGTAATCGCTTTCTTTTGTAGAGGAGAGAAGACTTCAAGAGTTAGATCATATCAGCGAGGATCAGAAGACTACGTGCAACAGCCATCATATCAAACCGAACGCGAACAGTCAGAACAAACGGAGATGGCGCAAACCAATCTCGTGCATAAGTATGAAGAGATTTCCGTCTTGCAAACCGTCGTGATTTCGACGATCGTGTCGCGTGTTTCTTCGCTTGTATATTGCTGACCGAGTCGGTCGCTATAAAAAGCTTCTCCGTGTCCAAGACCGAAAGCTTGATAATACGCGCGCTGTGTGAGCGTACGTTACACGTTACGCGACTCAGCGTGTAACACAGCACGAATAGAACGTAACGCTTTTGAGGTGTCGCTTCAAAAGTGTCGAAAAAAAGAAAAAAAGAAAAAAAAAAACGTTTGTGATATTAAGATTAAATAGCATAGAGATAACAATTCACGACAACCTTATTCGTCATACGATATACTACGAAACGTCTGTTCAAATTTACATTTATCTTTCGGTGCCATATTGATAGCGCGATTAATAAACATGTTAATCGTAAAAATAATTCTCTGGTTTTATTTTTGTTTGAACTGTATGTGTGTGTGCGCGCGTGAGTGTATGACCGCGCGGGGAAACCAACGAAAA
>QVNV01000507.1:0-26906 GCA_014825455.1 Pseudomyrmex pallidus | reverse complement strand
TTCATGTATATGTATATACATGTATATGTTTCTGCACAACACCTTGGAAACGGCTCGTATCGGCCCTATACATTTCTTAGTTTAAAATTCTAAAAATCATGAAATGGCCGCCCCAGTCCCCAGATCGTAACCCAATCGAACTATTATGAGATGAGTTTGACAAGAGGATTTGCAAAGAACAAATCACGAATGAGACGCACCTTTGGAAGGTTCTCCAGCAAGAATGGAAACGTATCCCGAATGAATCCCTGCAAAAGTTGATCTACCGCATGCCAAGAGTATGCGAGGCAATCATTAAGGCAAAGGGTGGTTACTTCGAGAATTCAAAAATTTAATTAAAATTTCATATTTTAATAGCCTGTTGGATAACGTACGTATATGTACGTATTTTAATTTTTTTTTCTGTTAAATAAGTACTTACAAACCAAAATATATCGATTTTGTTATGTATTTTCCTTATATTGCACGCTTTTATAATGTGTTTTCAAACTTATGGAGAGTACATCATTTTTTCGCGTATAAATATTTACTACTATCAAAATGTTCATGTTCCACGTAGTGTTGTATCGAACAGTTAAATATATTGAATATATTATTGTAATAGTTGTGACATTTTAACACATCCTGAATAATAGTTCGCTACATATATTACCGTGCAAATTGTTTAATGAAAATTTAGAAATCATTTAATTTAGGCTTTATAATTAATTTGGGCTTTAATCTTGTTTTCTTTGTTTCCTTTTGCGGTTAAACTAGATTAAAGTTGTTATGTAAACGTAGTCTCTATGACTGCTTGAAAGCATTAGAGCTTGATGTTATCGCGCGAGGCGCGAATGTTGTCACGCACGACGACAACGATGGGAGCGAAGATGCACACTGAATTACATTTCTCTTCCTACATGAAAGAATGCTGTTGCATATTGCGCCTTTCCGGAATTTCGCCATTATACCGCGAACACCCTATAAGTAATAATTTGGTCTCTCCGTCCCCCCGTCTTTCTTTCTTCGCTGATGGATCGCTAGATTGAATTACAGCACCGCCACCGTGGCAATTTGTCGGTCTGTGGTGTAATGTCGTCTGTGACGGCGCCGGTGACCCGCGTAATGCATGGTTTTAAGAAGACTTTGAAGAAGGACGAATCTTAAAAGGTTTCGTGAGAAAAAGATGTTCAAAATTTTTTTTCCCATATATCATAACATTACACTACATATCGTAAAACATTATGTGAAGCACAAATTCTTATGTGAAGAAAGAAAAAAGGACAAAATATTTATTATCTAAATTGTTTAATTGTTTACTTTTATTTTCTTCTATTTTTTATTCTAATTTTGCTACATTAGCTTGTGTGTTAAAATAGGTCAGTCACGCTGAAAATGCGAGCGGAAATATACATATCGCAATTTCTTCGCATAATTTTGCGCGCTCGTTGCACAAAGCTCGCATTATATATCGATTAATTTGACATTATCTTCTGTTTAAGTATAAACAGGGGTGCGAGACGTGCTATTATCGCAGCCGAGCAGCAAAAGTCATCACCAATCAGCTTCCAAGTCTCGCATCGTAAATCGCGAGGCTCAATGAACTATGATAGCTCGAAAATAGCATGAGAGAATGCAAATAGAGAAAGACGCAATCCGAGTGGTTGTGATGCGGTGTAAATTTCGCGTTTTCTCTCCGAGTTTACTTCTTCGCAAACACATCGTCGAAGACGATGACAAGAGACACTCGAAGGAAATGTTTGAAATATCGCAGAACGAAGGTCTTCTTTTGACGCGCAACTATAGCGCACGCGCATATGTGCCGTGCCGAGTGCTCGTAATTAAGTGCATAACGAGGCTTGTTTACGCCGAGTCCGGCCGGCCCTCGTAATCTCCCGAGCCGTTTAGTCTGCTGTTTTAATCTGACTCTCTTCTTGGTACCGTGTATGTACAGTCATCGTACGATATATCCCTACACCGTGTGTGCCCGTAAATAGAAACTTTCCCCGCGCTTAAACTACATTGTTCCCGAGCCAATATAGCGCGACACGCCCGCAGTTTCGCCAAATGCATTTAACTCTAAAGATCGCATGACATTAAAGGAATTATTGAATTTAAAAAGGATTAAGAAGAGCACAAAGAAACAAAAGCGAGAGTCAAATTTTTAATTAACATACTTTGTTTTAGAGAAATCAGATTTCTCGAACGTACCTATATATTTTTCAGATGACATATCAAGATTGTTCACTTTCGAGAAGCGGTTCCACGTTTATTCATGCGCGTCAAGGTGAAAATGTCAAACATTTACCACGCAGATTTCTCTCACCTTTACCGTGCATTCTGCCTGTAAATGGCTCGACGAACACAGCGCAGCAAATCGACATCAATTTGTATCAGGCGCATGAAAGGCCCGATACAATTAATCATAAGTCGTCTCAACGATTTTGTATATTTCCCTTCTCTTATTCATTTTTCTTAATCGCAAAATATCAATGTACATTATAGCAAACAACTTTGTAATTGTACATGTACATGATATTTTGCGATTAAGAAAAAATGAATAAGAGAAGAGGGGAAATACAAAATCGTTAAGACGGCTTATAATAAATTGTATCGGGCCTTTCATGCGCCTGATACAAATTGATGCCGATTTGCTGTGCTGTGTTCGTCGAGTCATTTACAGTTACTTTGTAACAGGTACATATATACATATTTCTTTTTTTAATGTAGAATTTATTCTAACGTCTTGCTTGTGTGCTATTTTTTGACACAGAGCAACAATAATTGGGCGCTAATTTTCACACTTCTGCAATTATCATATTACGCTTATAGTTTCATTTTTGCTAATCGTACTAATTACATACTCGTTAATAAAATCTTTACAATAGCTAATAACGCAGACTACTTTCTCGTGGATCACCCAGTATGTGCAGAATTATTTTCATGCAACGCATCTCGCTAAAGTGTGCATTGGATTAACTTGCAGAACATTCGAGAATATCTGCGAAAATTAGTCGACGCCTTAGCACGGGTCATAAAATCTCACCTTCCCATGTCAAAGGTCGAGTATGCATATCGCGCTACTCACGCGATCTCACCTATGTACGCGCATGCTGTGTGTATATATACGCTACCTAGTGTACGCTGTTGAACCCCTCGCGAACTCTTTCCCCTTACGGAAATTCTGTGTGCAAGAAAGGTTACACAATTTCCTGTCGCCGTATCCGCACTGGCTTAACCCTCCGTTTAGCGAACTTTCCCTACCGCATAGAGGGAATTTCTCCGTTCAAAGAAACTCCTTGTGATCTTTCACCCCGGCGACTTTTCTAAGAAAGAGTTAATTAATAGCACACGTTGTGAAGGTAATAGCATTAATTAATGATCGCGGAAAGGAAGCTTGCTTACATCTTGCAAGTAGCTTTTACTTCGAAATCTTTAGACAATGGAGTCGCGCAAATTTTATTTTAAGATTCCTCATAATTTGTTTTACTGATTATGCAAAATGTTGTGTAAAATGATCAATTAAAGTGTCTCCATTACAATATTATGAAAAACCAGATATTTTCGGAAAATTTTCTGTTAACTCTTTTTTTTGATAGTTTAACTAAAAAATTCTACTTTTTCTGTTTCTCTATCTTATTTCTCTAAAATACCTTCACATTTTTATCCGCGATCTTTCACATCTTAAGAAAACGTTTCTAGTTCAAACGAGGAGGATTTCAATATTACAAAAATTAAGACATCCGAAGAAAAGAGAGTGAGATCTTTATGACAACGCGCACCCTCTTGCCGAGAGTTTTCTTTCTTTTTTTTTTTTTTTTGAAGAAAGGAAAAAAGAAAGGAAAAATCAAATTTTACCTTTATTATCGCAGACGTCACAGAGCACCATGTCAACCAACTACAGCGATATCAAGCAAGACGCTCGTTTTACCGCGTGCTTGCATTTGCACTAAGATATTTTGTGACGTAAGGTAGCATCGGGAGAAGAAAATAGCGAAGGAAGAATTTTGAGGACAGAAAAAAAAAATGGAACAGGATGAAAGAAAGCGATGTTGGACGAAGGAACGGATGAACTGCACTATCGATCGGATTAGTCTGTAAAACGTTAACAGTTTGACAGCCACGTTTGTACTGACGACGCGGTACATCGGCCTGCATGGGTAGCAGCAACGAGATAGAAGAAAGAGGGGGTGAGACCGATGCGACGGTCTTGTTGTAGTGGGGACACCAGATCAATATTAGGGCGTAGACTCAAGGGCAAGGGTCGTTAGCAGGGCGAACGTTCTATATATACAGGGTGTCGATGCTCTAACCGAAAATTCGTTGATAGATTGATTGGAGTCAAACTTCTTCGACGAAAATTCTAGCGTTTATTAAAAAAGAAAACAAGAAATCGTAATCAGAAACTTTTGAGTATCAAATCGGATCAAAAGTTATAAAATAAATAAATTTGTACAGTATATATGCAATATATACGTGTATGTTTCCGAGAACTTTCGACTTGTGAATTTATGTTCCTCTTTGCATAAGTGTCCTCACGCTATTTAGTATCTACACATCCGGGTTGAAAGCTTGGTATGTGGGTAGCATCATCACTTCAGAACTTTCATTGTAAATCTGAGAGAATTCGCGTGTTCGTTTCTCTGTTGAAGACATATACAGAGACATATGTTCATGCGTGTGTATGTGTGTGCGTAGAGAAACATGTACACACTCTATATTAAGGACTACACCCTGACCTGCGGTAGTAACATAAATGAACGAATGAACGAGTGAGCGTTCGAGGGAGCTTTCTAAAAATAGAAATATTTCTCGAGAAATCAATGGGTTCGCTAGACGTGCTTTAATTTTAAAACATAGTTCAATAAATAAATTACTGTTTATCATTCTTCCTACTATTTGCATTAAAAATATTTCAAAGCTTCTTGCTTCAATGATCAATTACTTTGACTGAATTCGAACGCCAGAGGTTTACGCTTTTCTCGAAGAACTCACTAACATGCGAATTATCAAATTTTTTTTTTTTTTACTTACCTTTTCGCTGATCCTCGCTGTCGGAATGAAGTTCGACGTCGTGCAACCTCATTGATTGTACCAATCCTCGCCAGTGACTTCTCGAATGTCTTCTGTTGCCAAGATCGCTTCTGAGATCAGCCAGCTGCTGGTCGGACTCTTTCAACAGCCCATCCAGAATATCCGGTCTTTCCAGATTAGAACTAGTCCTAGAATTTTCTTCCGCGCTCACTGCGCTCAATAAATCCTTCTCAAGATTGTAGACTCTTCGAGTCTCCGACTCGCGCGAGCGCTCATCCGCGGAGCAATCTGCGTCTTTCCACCCTCGGCTCTTCGAGTTCTTCCTTCTGCGAGCGGGAGGGCGCGGCTGATCTTCGGAACTCGTCTCGTCTCTTTCCTTTTGCTCGGCTTTCGAGTACTTTTCCGAAATCTTTTCTTGAAAAACTTTATTTGACGTTTTTTCGTTCGCGTCCTTGGTTGACATTCTGTTTGACACGTTCCTCGGATTGTTATATCGATCTTTTAAACACTCCCGATTGCCTCTAGACGCTTCTAGGAGTTTCTGCGCCAGCAGTCGAGTTCTGTTGATCTCGGTTCCAGATTTCCTCTCTTCTCTCTCCGAATCGCTCTTGATCTTCCTCTCGTTGTTGCTTCTGGTCACCATTTTGGATGAGGAGTCGGTCGACTGAAACATCTGCTGGATCTTGAAAATGTCCGACCGAATCTTGGCCGAAGTCGGCGGGTCGCTCTTCTTGTTTCGAACCGCCAATTTTGATTCGAACGATCGTCCCATCCTCTGCGACGAATCTCTGTAATTTCTCTGTGTTGGTTGAGTGTTTCTCAGCCTTTCCAGATCTTTCAGATCTGCCAGAAGGGAACTGTGAGCACGCGGTATCCTGGCATTGCCTTCTTCGAGATTGACGTCGACGCTGCGCGGTCGATTACGAGGATCCGGCTTGCCGATCTTGTCGATCGGCGTCAAAGATTGATCCGTGAAGACGGTCTCGCGGATTTGACTAATGTTGCGCAGCCTGGGCGCGCCGATCTTCATTCCGGTAGTCCTCATGATTACCTTCTCGACCGTCTCTATATCCCGTTCTCTGCCCAATCGTCTTTCCTCGATCAATCGCGCCCGATTTGCGTCGATCGGTACAGCAAAGGAATTGTGATAAATCGGTCCCTTAACCGAAGCGGCAGCGCGTGAATTCGGCCCGGAATTGATGGGCCTGCTGCTGCGCAACGGAGACACTCGAACCAGTTTTGGCGCATCTCTGGGATCGTCCGTTTGCAAACTGCCTCTGTACACCATCTTTTTCGGTTTTTTTTATTCTGATTGTTTCTATTCGTCGATACGAATAGAACTCGATTCACAGTGTGTCATTGCATGCACCTAAAAAAAAATCGAAAATATTAGTGTTGAAGTAATTAACAAAAAGCGATGTATACGTGTTATTAAATTATTATTAGCTAATGAAAGAGCTAAGGTCAGATTTTTGTCATTAGAGAGCGAGACTGCGCTGTCTATGAAGCCAAAAAAAAAAAAAAGAAAAACCACACTCTTTTTATCGCGTAACTTATGGACTTTAAGTGTATAGAACCGCGTGGATTAAAACAGAACATCTGAAACGGCCGAGCGAGTTCGTAGAATGCCCTGCTTAGCCGATACTGTAATGATGTAACTTTCCACTGTAGTTTACGTTCTACTAGCGACTTACACGTCAACGTTAATCTATGCAAATTACAGCGGCGGTGAAACTTCAGCGCCGTTGTAACAAAAACTCACGCTTGACCGAACATGTTAACATAATTGTAATTTAAGCAACAACTTCTCAGCTTCTAACCGCAAAATAAAAGCACGAGTCAATTGAATTAATTAATTTGACAAAAACGTTATTTACGTATCTCTCGGATTACCACTGTTTTGCAATATTTGCCTACAAGACAGTTTTTGCAACTTGTTGCATACGTGCGTCTCGACGTCAGCTCGACTCGCAAGGTCGTTCGACTCGACGTTCGAATATCACCGACCACGCTGAAAATCACCTCGGACGTGTAATTTAATTTATCAGAAAATGCGGCGAGAAGTCGACGGAGTCTATAATCGACGGGCGAGAGAACGGATTACGACCATCGGGCGGGCAGTAGCTGCGTTTCATGTGGGTGTCACGCAACATATGTGGGCAGCGACCCGGTCGCGTGTTTTGCAACACGCGTGTACATACATGCGTTCGTGTTCGTGCGTATGTGGGTGTCGCGCGCGCGGTCGTCGGCGTTAAAACGCCCGTGTTCGAGCAACGCGCACGCGGCTGCATTCTAATCGACGTCCGCCGCGCTCTAATCGCGCGGGATCGAGAATCGTTCGATCGAAGATCGAGAGTTGACAGCCCCGCGAGCTGCCATAAATGGTCAGCGGGAGCGATCGCGCGTTTACGAACGAACGGCGGATGCCTCCTGCAATCGGGAACAAATCGATCATCGTCATTATCGATATTGCTACCCGAGTGTCGTTGCGCAGGGATATAAGTCCCGTGACGTAACGTTGGAGTTCTTATCTTTCTTATTCTCTTTCTTTCTTTTTTCCTCTTTTCTGAAATATTACATCACCTTCTAAAGTAAAGACTATATTTTAATTTGCAACGTGGGACGACCTTCGAATTGTTAATTAAACAAATAAAAATTATTATTTAAAGTAATTTAAATTAAATAATCTGATAATTATAGATTTCTCTTTTTTAATTTAAGACGATAATTCTTGTAATATCCTGTATGATAATGAAATGTCTGCATGTACATAATCTCTTGTTTCACTTGTACTTCTCATATTTGCGAATTACTCCCCATCGTTACGATTCCGCTAGATCTAATTAGACGTCATTAAAGATAAACGAAGGAAGAAAACAAAAGCGCGAAACTTGCTGAAATATTTCTTAGTAACGAACTTAATTAGTAATAATCCTCCATAATTCTGATTCAATTCTCTGGTCTGTACCGTTGGATTCATTTCGAATTCGTCATTAATTGGCAGCGACAAGCCTATAATCGCTCCGTTTCTCTCTCTTTCTCTTTCTGTTATTTTTAACCAACATCTAGTGACGATATTTCCTAGATTCAGGTTTAATTTATTATATGAATTCTAATTGCCGGTCAAACCGGCAATACAACTATTATACATATTCTTAATTAATTCTTGAAGATAAACATGTTGTAAATAATCATTCTTGTCACATTATTCCTCATAAAAAAAATTCTATTTGTTCCTAAAAACAACCCATCAACTTTTTTTTCTCGACACGATCGCTTTAGCTAACCGATCATAACCGCGATATGCCTGAATCGACGAATCCGTCACGGATGCGCTCGCTCGCTCGCTCGAGGAAATACGCAGATACGCGCCAGCTTCGCACGCGTTTAACGGAATTAGACGTCGTTTCCCGCGGGGACTCAACCGAGCGAAATCCGAAATCGTCCATCACACGACGCTTTTTGCGTTTCCGGCAGCGAGCTGGCAATCGCGCTCAAGACAGAGAAAGAACGTGTAACTGTTTGAACGTACCTACCTGGTTTCATTTCTCGTGCGATTCGATGCGAAAGAGGCTCGAGGAAACCGTGAGAGATTCGCGAAATCTCGCGGCAAACGAACTGCTGCTTTTTCTCTCCTCGCCTCGTCGAGAACTAGTAACGGGAAACTCTTGCCTTCTGCTTGCGGTCGGATCTCTCGTCGGGTCTGTAACAAGAAAATTCATGCATTTTCCATTAGAATGCCACCACAAAGCGAACGGTATTATGATTTTCCGCACGCGCGCTGCTTCCATTCTCTCCGTTCTCCGGCATCTCGCTCCTTACTTACATCGAAACTGACGTAAATCTGACCGAATCGGTCTGAGCGAATAAGACAGAACAAAGAGAGATACTTTGGTGTTAATAATTCAAACGGAAAAACGTCTTTGCATGTTAATTCAAACAAGATTTAGTAGTGTAAAAAAAACGTCAGTCTACTTTTACTTTTCCATCTACAATATGAAGCAAATACTAAAGCAGCCAAATAATTTCTGCTCACGAAAGATGTTCCGTATACCCTAACCGAAGGTAATTTCCCTCATCCTTACGACAGATGTGCGTGGCCATATATTAACGCGAATATAATGATCATTACTCAAAGTTCTTCCTTCACTCGAACGTCGCATTTTGATTACGTCGGCCGAGTATATTATAATGCGAATCGCATCCACCGTCAATCTCCGTGTGAAACTTAGCGGATCGACTTCCTCCGCGAATCATAGCTATTCCGAACGGACTTCGGAGTGATCCAATTCCGTGTAAGTGGATGAGAAACAGCGGATGGCAAACTGTTCTCGCCGCCGCTTGACAGTATAACTATATGCAATCTGTTTTAGAAAAAAACAGCCTGCGTTCTCGACTAGCTGTTATGCGTTTAATATTTACGCGCTGAAGCTATCTTAAAGACGAGTGACGTAATATCGAATCAGCATAATTTATCATTCTCCGTGTAGCAACCAACTCGTTGGTCGTTCCACACCGTTTGAAGACCGCTGCACATAGCAAATGACGTAATCGAATCAAGATAAATCTCATTAGCTGAAATTTCGCCTAATTTAGCTCGAGTCTTCTCAAGTTTACATCTTAATTTATTATCAACTGTCAATTTGTTTTTTTGTTTCTTTTTTCAAGCTAATATTCCGGTGCAAATCGTTAACTCGATAATTGAGTAAATTAGTTACTTAAGATTGTGACTCGTCTTTAGCCAAATAAGAGTTAATGTACGATTTAACTCAGTGACTCTGTACGACATAATTTCGCGATTATCCTTAATTATCCTCGTATTACGCGATCGCGTTACTTTCTGTGTCGATAACGGGTTAATTAAAATTTCTCTGATCGCATCTATATTATAACACCGGCCACTCCACGCTTGGAAAACCACTAGGCCGACTTCCGTGAGTAAGAAACGGCTGATTTACAAGTCTACGCTTCTTACACACCACGCATGTAACGCTAATCTCGCTCTTACCAGAATGCTTGTTATATTTGTTGCTCAGAATGTGCGGGAATGAATTATATTATTTGATCGCGCGAGATAACGAGTCCAAATTAATTTGAGGTGAATCGTGAACTTTCGTTGAAAATCTTTGCGCGTGTGTGTGAATCAATGAACTCGAATTCGGCTTTTTCTACCGATCTTCCTGATTACGAACAATCCGTTACATTTAATTAACTACATACTTTCTTCAGAATAATGTAGTTTTTTTTTTTTTTTTACATCAAACTTCTTATGTGTTATTTTTGTTTCATTCAGTCAAGATTTCAACATGATAATTCCCTTACTGCAAATATAAAAATTGTTATTTTCATCAGTATATCGAAAATTAAACTTTCGTTAATTAGAGTTAGAATTACCTCTTTACATAATCCAAAGCAACAGTCCGAAAACTCTCTTCAGCTTCCGGAAACTATCTCAGTTGTTCGACTCTGTCAAACTCTCTTCTTCCTTTGTATCAATGTCTCTGCGTGCGTGTGTGAGTACGCGATAACATTATTTAAAGATCTGACTCGTATCCGGAAAAGAGAGCGCGAGTCGACACATTATTCGACATTCACGAAGTTTTATCGTCAAGAACGTTCACGGCATCGCGCGCGCGTATTCTGTCATAATTGGCACGGAACCGACCTTTTCACAATACGATCCTTTGGACACGCGTCGAATCACTTCCGAAGGTGCGTGTTTCACACGGAAACGAAGGTTTTTTTGCAGTTTCTTTTTTTCACGCGACGTAGTTTCTTGAGAGGAGTAATATTTTTTTAAAGTCAGAACTATTTCAAATTATTTTTTGCGTCGTCCAATTTCCAGTCTTCTTTTCATATTTTTAATTTCCTTCTCGAAGTATTTCAATTTTTACAAATTTCAGTTTTGTTATTCAATTGAAATATACATTGCGATATTGTATATATTTTATTATCTTTGCTGCAACTGTTTTACAATATTTATAATTTTCTAATGTAAAATCAGTTTTTCACTCGTCGCTTCTTCTCTTCTCACTTTAACTTTCTTTCTGGCGGGTTTTATCTCGCTGCACTGTTTTGTTGTCACTCTTGTGCATGCATCACTCGCGGAGACGGTTCACGGCTGCACCATGTGCTCCCGTGCCGTGAGAAGCACTGAATGGGTTCGCCAGACACGAAACATAATCGCGTCAAGCAGGCAAGCAGCTACACAATACACATACATACGTACGCGCGTTATACAGAGCTCTTTTCCTTTCCATTCCATTCCATTCTGCCGCTTCGGCAGTGGGGTACGTCTTCCCCACTGTACGTGCACAACACAGCCAACACACCCACGTGACACCTGGTATATTTACGTGGGCTGCCGACGTTGGCGGGAGAAGGAGAATAGAGATGAAGATTTACACAGATTTATTTTGTGCTGAGATTCATGCAAGGACAATAAAAACTTAATTGTTAAGAGTGATGAAATTGGCAGACGCACCTCAATAAAAATTTGACATTAAAATTCGTTCAAATGTAAATTATAATAAAAAGAAGTTGACTATAGATAAATTTTTTAACTTAGAGAGAAAAAGAGAGAGACATAGAATTCTTTTTGACTTATTTTTTTTTTTCTTGAGAAGAAACTGTTGCACGTGACAAGAAGAGATTTCACGGTTGTCATTTTAGGCAAAAATCTGATACGGCAATTAAACGCTTTTACGATCGGCCGTTTCGCAACGGTACTTAAACTGACGTTAATCAAGCAATAAAAGACTGAAGCTTCTTTCAGTTTTGACATCGAACAAACGGTATATGACGTCCCGTCATTGTTTGACAAATAAATAATGTAATGAAACGTTTAGTATTCAAACAAATACATTGATGTTAATCAATAAGAAATTCATCACTAAACACGACAGGATTCTTCACAAGTGGTCGAGACTGATTATACCGCATAACTTAAGTTTCCCCGCTATCCTTAAGTTCCCCTTCCCCTTGGGCAAGAGTCGTGCTTGACATGCACATGTCAGATTATGTTCCTCCTACGCATACAGAATCAGCTTGCAAACGTAGTAGAGGGATGACAGCACGAGAGGAATACTTAAGTTGTGAGGGTTCGTGACCTTAAGTTATAAGGAATTAAGTTATGAAATGACCCCCGCTGATTACCATCTACGTAATCTATGTTCTGAATAAGTTCTATGTATATATAATTGTATATTGTTCTATTTTTTTTCTAACTCATTAATTATTTCTCCCTGTCATATATAATATCTATTATCTACGTCAATTATCTACGATCTACTAAGCAAATTATTTATTTCAGAGTCAGGCGTTACAAGAAATTAATACGTTCACAGTAGTTTGTCTGTGACGGTCTAATTAAATTACCAAATGCCTTTATATCTAAAAAGAGAACGGTTCGAGGATATCCAACCGCGGTATTGAGGACGACGACCTACGTTCTTATTGGATTCACAGTTTCCATCTGCGAGATGGTAATTGCTGCCGCTTCCTCTAAAAGCCATCAAGTTGCCGACAGTCTTCCATAAGGATAAATGACCCGGCGCAAAGCTAACACCTACCTTCGTTGTCGACCACGTTAATGATCTTTGCAGTAGTCTCAAAGAAGTCTCATTGATGGAGAATGTTACTGCAAGAGCTTCCAAACACTTATATATATATATATATATATATATATATATATATAAAAAACACTTTTATATATATATATATATATATAGTCATTGTGCGATCTTACGGCTTCATTTCTGAAGAACTCGCCTGTTGTTATTATGTTCATTCTTCCGTAACAATCATCATTATCGAACAAGAAACATTATTGTTTCCTGATTCGCAATTATTGTTACGATCGGATGCAATAACTTTTCTTGTGTCACTACTACGCTCCGCGATATAATAGCATTCTTCTGGACAAGCCCAGAGATGACACACGCGCTAACAATGGATTACCACGTGCGACGAGAGGAGAAGAGAGAGGAGAGAAACTCCGTGTCGTGAATCGTTATTTTTCTCGTCGAACTGCGACGGTTGGCGACGATATAGCAATCATCCGTTTGCAGAGAATTAAAGCTGTAAAAGCTGATAACTTATAATCTTAAACTCATGCGTTGTACAGCTATTAATATCTCGGCAAGTGGTTACACCTAATTACTCGCATTTGCATTAATATAATTACACAAGGGAAAACTAATTTGCATAATGTTGTATTTTATTTCGGACAAACTACACATACACGCGTACATATATTTTTCATAAAAAAAGATCCAACAATATCTCGTTTATTATTTCTTGCGTAACTCTGTGCTTATTGCATTAAACGGAACTCAAGGTGATCCAGCAATGATATATAGGAACAATTTTTGCCGTCACACGTGTAGCTATCGCGTGCTGTTCAATTTTTCGCTTATTGCACTCTTGCGCAAAGACACGTTTATTTCCGCAATTAATAATCAACCTGCCATCGTGTTACTATCTTTGATGCAACGGTAAAGACATACACTCATATATATACAATACACATATGCATATTGAAGCGCTTGACGACTGCCGGGAGCCCGATGCTGTCGGTATTGGGGATTGATGCGTACGTGCAGATTTTCTCTAATGAGGCAGGGGTCACTTCCGGTCAAACAGAAAACGGAAACATAGCGCGTGCTCGTTCACATCCGTTGCGCCTAGCAGCAATTCTGCCACCCGAAAGCGCATCGAATTGACTATGCCTGCAAGACGTGGATGCGTTTCCGCTTTTACAATAATATTACCATCATCAAAAATTTCAATACACCAATCAATCATGAAATAAATCATGTACATTACATGATAAAGAAATAAATTATATAAATTAATTTTTTAAGTAGAAACTTATATGAGTGTGCACACATATAGTAAAATATTTTCTATTTTTCATTACTTTATTAATATGGCAACATCCGACTAGTTTTACGTTTTATTCTTCTGAAATATTTTAAGATGAATATTTCAGTTTACACCAAGTGTTTCACATTGCTCTCAAAAACCAGGTAGTAAAAATACCCTTTCTCGATTATTAGAATGAACAGAGCCAAGAATGCGCCGCATGTTATTATTGTAAGAATCAGCGCAATATCTCCTAAACTAACAGCCTCGTAAGTTGTTTTCGATGGGTTACTGGTTAAGAAAAATCCATTTTTCAATTTGGTCATAACGCCGTTGTTCTGAAATCGTTGTAAGCTAAAAAGAAAACACGGACTTAAAATGTTTATTTGTCAAATTTGACAACTAAATCAATTCAAATAAAATGAAACAATTTAAATATCATTCAGATATATATGTAATAGTATTATATAATTACAATATTCTCTTATATTCAATTACCTCTGAAAATATGTAAATGTTTTACGAACTTACTGATAATTTATAAATCCGGTGTAAGGATTTCCCTTTGTTAAAGCCATTGCAATATTGTCGACTTCTCCACTTTCTATATACACAATCTTACAATGTGAATACATCTTCGCAAAGTGTCTGAATATCTCCGAATTGTAAAATGCCAAGTTCTTCTGTTCGCAAAGCTGTGATTTGACGTAAACATAATCTCAGTAAAAATAATCTCAACAAAAACTAACACAGTCTAATTAAATAATATAAATAAACATATGCTAACTTGTTTGAATCCATCTATAAATGTAGAAGGCAAGTTTTTCTTATCTTCCATTAAATCAAACATTTTTGAAAGCACATGATTTGTGACATGCTGCAATTGTATAATAAAATTATGTTGTATTATTTTGCATTATTACGAGATTATTAATAAAATTCTTTTTACTCACTTCTGACATGTCGTACTCGGAGCTATATTTCGTTACAATTACTTTATATGAACCATCTTTAACGAAATCCTCTATAGTAGAAAATGGCACACAAGCAGTGGTAAGTGTCAAAGAGCTGATTACTGAAGCGGAATAAGCGGATAGGATTACTATTGATGAGATATAAATAGAGAAAAAAGCCAATCTCATTGACGATTCGTTAGGAAATTCTGTGATTTTGCAAAAATTTCGCTTGCATTATTAAAAAGAAATACATGTATATTGTGTATAAATTTATCATTTGCAATAAATAATGTAATACTCTTTATATTATTTAGGCAATGCGATACAAAAATACAAGTCTCTCTCTACCTGGTAGACTCTGCTGGCAATAAATTCCCCAAACGCGAATATAGTTTTCAAATATTGAGCTTATCGAGAAGCATCCTTTTTTCTCCATAATAGTTAACAGAAGAGATGCAGTTATTATTACCGTTGCTAACATTATCCAAATTCCGGAACTAAATGACTGTAAAATTCATATACTTTTTAATAAAATTTTTCATACTTAAAAGTATAATATTTTAATATTTCTTTTAAATTCATGTTTTTTATTACATTCAAACCTGAATACTTATGTGTATATTACCTTAAAGTATCCCGACCATTGCACGTTAGACCCGGTAGATTGTTTAAAATACAAGCGATTTTGCGAGCGTACTAACGGCACCGTGAAATCGACGGCGTAGAGTCTGCTTGACGTTATCGAAAATTCGGAAGCGCCAATATCAGCTTCACCGGCCACTAATTGACCGATCACGCCAGTCCACGTCATTTCATTCCAGTTCCAACTACCGTATCCGTCTACCGGATCCAGAATCGTTATCGTGAAGTTCATCACTCGGCTCAATTCTATCAGCAGTAGGCCAAGAAATCCGCCAATTTTGTCGTTTTTCAATAAGAAGGACGGCGATTTCTTTAAACATCATTTATCAAAAGAATCTTTAGAGTAATTTATCACGATGTGTACATGCCAACAATAGATTCTTATATTGATTTCGTGACAAATCGCGAGTTGACCTTTATAAAGCAAAACTTTTATACGAGAATTCTACACGCCGTTCTTGTGACTTGATCGTGAAACAATTTAAGCTTACCTTCACGGAAGCTACGCGTAGAGCTTCGCCAAACATGTCGTTCCTCCTATCGTACAGACTCTTCCGCGTCTTCAAAATTAGACCCTTATCATCATTCCACGTGGCCAATTCAAAAGTTCTAGTGCGATTATCTCGAATAGCGTACCATTCCATCAGGATCGGATGATCATAGCACAGAATCAACATGAGAGTGCTGAAGTCCACATTAAACATGTTGCCAGTGGGATGCATGCAATATTTCTCAAGTGGATTCCCAGGGCGCGGAAGAAACATCACAAACCAAACGGGGAAAGAAATGGGTTGTACGTCCTTTGTGGTTTTGATGAATTCATTCATAGTTTTATCAGTGTCGAGAAAAACGACAAACAATGGTCGTAAGAACGTCTTTTGATATTTATTGTACTCATTCACCAAATCTAAGAAAGTTATCGTTGCAGTCATAACTTGCTTCTGCGAGAATTTTAGTGACCACGTGTGCGTCAATGTATTAATGTTTAAATCTGCAAATTATTTGCTTATGAAAATATAAAGCTGTTTTAGAGAATTTTGTCTTTATTAATTCTTTGGATTTATTTTATCTACTATTTTATTATTTTTTTGTGTGTTACTTACCAGAATAATAATTTTCTGACCGCACAAAAACGACGCAAGAGGACCAATAATATTTGCGAACGTCGTTAATCAACCGAAAGTAATCGCTACTGTCTATATTTTTTGTCGTTGCTCTGATGATTAGAGCGAAGAAAAGCGATGCGATTAATTGTACAACAGTCGTACACTTCATCACGGTGGTAATGAGTTAAAAAAGGAAAGAAGTAGGGACAGTTTTACGATTTGTAAAGCTGCAAATGCGCGACTGAAGGACAATTGTCGCGAACGTTTGTTTTATCGAATCGAAAAATCTAGAGTTGCGCGTGAAAGAATGGTGTCGTCGGGTAGTATAAATGTATGTAAGTTGCATATTAGTATCATATTATACACATATGTTTTTTATTGATAATCGATGAATTTTACCTACACAATAGTAACGTATATTTGTTGTCGCAAAGCATTTTTCGATTTTAAGCACAGATATTTGCATTTGTTATTTTTTGTTTTATGTTACATACAAATTACGCTTTTATCACACAAATGAATAAAAAATAATGCTTTTTCAATAATTGTATTATTTGTTACAAATGTGAGTAGGAACGCAGGAGTAAAAAAACATAAAACACGTAAAAACTAGAATTTAAAATATACAAATACACACATATATTTAGTTTATATCCATTTTCATTATTTGAGAAATGTCATTACAAAATGCGATCTCCACTTTTCAAAATTACTTTATTACGGCCAATATCCAACTGATCTCATATAATTCCTTTGAAAGTTTTGATTACTTTGAAAACTTTTGACATCAATGTTTTGCAAGTTCAAGCCAAGATTGTTATTTTGTTTTATAATACGCAATTTGTTGCTATTATATCGAGCTCTAAAAGTATAATACGCTTTCTCGATTATCAGAATAAATAGTGCCAAGAGTGTACCAAATGTTATTATTGTCAAAATCAACGCAACATCTTTTAAACTAACTGCTTCGTAAGTCGTCTTCGATAGATTATTTGTTAAGAGGTATCTATTTTTTAGTTTGTTCATCACGCCGTTGTTCCGAAATCGTTGTAAGCTAAAAATTGTAAAACGTAAAATATTTATTTGTCAAGCTCGATTACTAGCAAGTGAATCAATTTAAATAAATAGAATTATATATTTAATTCATTATACTTATTTCAACGATAGTTTACGAACTTACTGATAATTTATAAAGCCGATGTAAGGATTTGCTTTCGTTAAAGGCATGGCTATATTGTCTATTTTTCCGCTGTCTATATGCACGATTTTACATTGTAAATGAATATCCATAGCGTTCTTGAATATCTCCGTTGTATAAAATGCCAATTTCTTCTGCTCACAAATCTACGAATTGACATAATAATAGCAACATTCTTAACGAAACCTAACGCAGTCTAATAGATAATGAAAGTAAAATAGCTAACTTGCTTAAATCCATCTAGCATTGTGGAAGGTAGATTTTTGTCTGTTAGCAATTTATACATTTTTAAAAACACAGGATCTGTGACGTGCTGCAATCGTATAATAAGATTATGTTGCGTTCTTACGGGATATTATTAATAAGATTTCTTTTTACTCACTTCTGATATGTCGTGCTCAGCGCTATTTTTCATTACAATTAATTTATATGAGCTATCTTTAACGTAACCTTCTATAGTGGAGAAAGGCAATACAGCAGTAGTAAGCGTCAAAGAGCTGATTACCGAAGCGGAATAAGCGGATAGGATTATTATTGATGAGACATAAATAGAGAAAAAAGCCAACCTCGTTGATGATTCCTTAGGAAATTCTGTGATTCCGCGAGAAGTTTGTGCATGCGTTATTTCAACAAGAAATACATGTATATTATATATAAATTTAATTTATTTTTTACAATAAATTTACACATGTAAAACTCTTTATATTACTTATGCGATGCGAATTACAAAGTATCTCTAACGTGCATTACCTGACAGACTTTGCTGACAATAAATTCCCCAAACACGAATATAATTCTCGAATATCAAGTTTATTGAGAATCGTCCTTTGGTCTTCATAACAGTTAGCAAAATAGAAGAAATTATTATTATCGTAGATAACATTATCCAAATTCTGGAGCTAAATGCCTGAAAAATTTTTCGCTTAAAAAAGATAATTTTTTCACTAATCATGCGCGTTCTCATGTATCTATTATTATTAGTTCATAAATATTTCTTTTGTTAAAAATGAACGTTCTGAAAAGTAGATCAGATTTTATACTCAAGAATTGCTCTCAACTACTTGCTATAAATTTCACGTAACTTTTTTACATTACCTTAAAGTATCCAGACCATTGTACATTAAAACCGTTAGGTTGTTTAAGATACAAGCGATTTCGCAAGCGTATCAACGGCATCGTGAAGTCGACGGCGTGAAGTCTACTTGACGTTATCGTAAATTCGGAAACGCCAATATCAGCCTCACCGGTCACTAATTGACCGATCACGCCAGTCCACGCCATGTCATTCCAGTTCCAGCTGCCATACTCGTCCACCGGATCCAATATCTCTATAGTAAAGTTCATCGCTTGGCTCAGCTCTATCAGCAGCAAACCAAGAAATCCGTCAATCTTGTCGTTTCCCAATAAGAAGAACGCCGACTCCTTCGAATATCATTTATCAAAGAAATAATCATTAGAATAATTTGTCACAGTTGATATTATTTAGACGCCAACAATAAATTCTAATATTGATTTTGTGACAAATCGCGAATTGATTTCCGTAACAAGATTTTGTTCGAGAATTTTATTTAGCAGAATTCTATGATAATTCTTTTTCTGATTTTCGTACAGACTCTTCCGCGTCTTCAAAATTAGACCCTTATCATCATTCCACGTGGCCAATTCAAAAGTCCTGGTGCGATTATCTCGAATAGCGTACCATTCCACCAGAATCGGATGATCACAGCACAAGACCAACATGAGAGTGCTGAAGTTTACATTAAACATGTTGCCAGTGGGATGCATGCAATACTTTTCAAGTGGATTCCCAGGACGCGGAAGAAACACCACAAACCAAACGACAAACAATGGTCGTAAGAACTGTTTTTGATAATTTTTGTATTCATTCACCAAGTTTGAAAAAGTTATTGTCGCAGTCATGATGTTTCGTCGCGAGAATTCGCGCGACCACGTATGTATCAATGTGGTGATGTTTAAACCTGCAAAGAGATGAGTTGTTTGATATTGGCACCCTATATATTAGATGATATATAATTAATGT
The DNA here is from genome assembly GCA_014825455.1 of Pseudomyrmex pallidus. NCBI lineage: Eukaryota > Metazoa > Arthropoda > Insecta > Hymenoptera > Formicidae > Pseudomyrmex > Pseudomyrmex pallidus. Next base: position 7,085 of record QVNV01000507.1, on the reverse strand, counting down.
AGTGTTTACTATTACTTGATCAATTATTAATTTATTCTATTTAATTTAATATGTTTATTTACAATACTAACAAAATTTAAAAAGTGTTTTGTCTGATATACTTACCATGATAATTTTCCAACTGCACAAAAGTGACGCAAGGCGACAAATAATATTTGCGAACATCGTTAATCAACCGAAAGTAATTGCGACTGTATATTGTTTTCATCATTGCTCTGTTAATTAGCGCGAAAAAAAGCATCGCGATTAATTGCATAGTTTTACGCTTCATTGCAGCGAAGTAAAGAAAAGAAACAGAAATTTTACGATTCAAAACTGCACAAATGCGCGACTGAGAGACAGTTGTATCGCTGATACATTCATCGAAATGACCAATCTAGAAATGCGCGCGAAAACATTGTCGTCGACTGGTGTAAATATGTATGTTGCAGTATTATAAAGCGTTGAGATGCACATATGCTCTTTACTCTTTGTCATCAATCGATGAATTATCGGCGAAACAGTACTGTATTGTAAACCATTTCTGCCTTTTAAGAACCACTATCAGTTATTTTATGCCACTGTATCTGTGATGGTGGTTTAGCAATACATAGATGGGTATATAAATTTACATTGGTAAGGTATATCAAAAAAGTGGAAAAAATTCTTAAAATTTTGCATTTGATTTTTTAATAACATTGTGTCATATAATAGCATGTATTTTAATAACAATTATTACTATATTAATTAAAACAAAATAGAATACTTCTTTTGTGGCAAATTGAACATCGTACAACATATCTGTTGACGTGTAATAAGACTTACTTGGAGCCTGCAAAAGGCTCAAGCGTGTCACGCGTTATGGTTTCGCGTTAAAAGAAATCCGTCTGGTATATAATTCACGAGTGTGTTCTATTGATTTCACGTAAGTGTTTATTTACAGAAAAACTTTTATTTTCACAAAAGATGCACAAAACTTTGGCGATTTTCCTCGCTTCTGACATTATAAAATTCAAGATGGTCGCGAGGTAGTATCGAGGAGCCTTGACAATAAAAAAACAAATATATATAAATGTTTCTAAAATAAAGAAAAAAAAAAAAAAAAAAAATGTTCTGAATGAAAGAAATTTGACTATACTAGGAAAATCTCTTATAATGAAAATAGCTGTTTACACTTCTACAGTATGTATATTGTTTACAAAGCTAGTGTAATTTATGTGGAAATATAATTAACATATATGGTTTCACTGTTCTATATATATATATATATGTATATATAATAAGTAATACTTAGCTATTAAAAAGATTAATAATTGGATAACTGTTATTGACTTCACGCGCAACAGTACTTATCAGTATTGACTAAAATAAATCTCTATTTGTAATATAAGCAAATTGTTACATCGGAATGTATATATCCGAATGTGAAATGTTTTGAGATTACTGCTCATCAAACTCATTATATATAATAACCAGTATAATAAAAAATGAGTTATATAAAATGATCTGTATAAAGATTGATGATAAGAAGTACAGAATACAATTAGATATTATATATTATATAGTATTATAGTTGCTTTCTAGCAAGAAAACATATCAGATATAAGACAGCTGTGTAAAACTGCTTCTTGAGATATCATTTAAATAACACATTAAGAACTTTAAAAGTTACATAAGAAATCAAACTTTAGAAAAAGGATTTTGTTTAATTTTTACAAATAAAATGTTTTTAAATTGTTCTTCAAATAATTGATAGCCTGAGTTCAAAAAGCCACATACAAATCCTGACTCTAATCTTCAGCTGTATATATTTTTGTCAAGCTGTGGCATTGTAAGAAATGTCAACACTATGTCAAAGACTATGTGACTTTGTGTTGTGTTCCTTACTAGAAAGCAACCCCTATGTAAATACATCAAAGAAATTAGAATTAACCAGTATGTTCAACCATAATCTACACTGAGAGCACTCAGACCTTTCTTTTTGATCGCTTCGTCTATGGCGCGTTCCAAGAAATCTTTTGGCTGATCACATTCATATACCTTATCTGTGTCCAACGCATCTAACCGCATATTGCATCTTCCCGTTTCTACATTGCTATAAACAGCTCCGTAAGGAAAGTTCTCAACTTTATACATACATTTAGATGAAAAAGAATCTACACCTATGCATTTACAATAATGTGGGTGAAAGGCCATTTCAGCCGATTGAACTAAACCATGATTTCGAATCGCCATCATCACTGCGGTATCTTCCATGTCGTTCCTTCGGTAAGATAAATGAAATCTGGAACTGATAGAATCTTCTTCCAGAGGATCCGACGGATGCATCATTCTATAATATGCCATAACTTCGTTAATACTATTGTCCATAGATCCTTCTTCTTCTTGGAAAGCCTGCCATAATTTCAGTTTCTCTTCTATATGTACTTGATACATAATTTCATCATAATCGATATTTCCTATGTTGTTGGCTGTTTTCTCAATACTTGTACTTGTATGTTGATCCTAGAGAAAAAGTAAGAATTACATCTTGTACATAATTCAGAATTTTCTTATGCACAGTATACACATACATATGTATACAAATATGATTTGTTGATAAAACGTGATGTTTCTTAGAGATCTTTTTTACTGTAAATAATTTTATATTGATAACAAAAAGTTCTAGTAAAAAAAGAAAAAAAAACTATGGTTCGTCACCAGTAAATAAATTACCGCATCTGAATGAGTTTCATTGACTTGTGACAGTTGCGCGCAATGTCGCTTAGCCGGGAAGGAAGCGCAGTTGTGTTCGTTTGTGTCCGAATCCTCGTCGTCGCTCGCCATTAGCTCAGCGTTGCGCCAGAGCTTCTTTCTAGCGCGTTCCTTATTAGCCGGATTCGGGAAAGCTGGGAGAAGAAGGATTTCGTGCTTGTCCATGTTCGTGTACAACTCGACATTCGACTCCGCGACGTCGCTCGTCGTTTCTCTGTTCTCGTTCTTGAGAACTTCCGCCAGCGTGAGTTTCCTTTCCGGATGCGTATGCGAACGATTTAATGATCTTTTTCCCGAGAAATCTCAACGAAGGTACAACAAAGCTGTAGTCAAAACTAACAACATCTCCGACCGATCGGTGTTTCGTTTATCTCCGACAAACTCGGTGTAACTACCAAGCTTCGGTCGGCTTGGCCGTCATGTTCCCTCACGATCACTTATTATTTTTACAATGGAAAACGTCGTCAAGTTGCGCGGGGAATCACTCAAATGACGACGTGATCTCCGTGACTAACCTGAACGCCAACTGTCATGCTCCAGGTGTGGAACAATGAACATCGAACACATTGAATGCGACTGGAATCTGCACGAATGAAAATCGAACATCCTCAGCAATTCTCGGGCAAGAGAATTGCTTTTGACAGCTATAAGATGGCGGATACCACCTGCTACTACTGTGATGGTTGAGATGCAGAGAAACTAAATGAATGAAGAACATTACGATACATGAAGTGATCTCGAAATAATCTAAGATAATCGCAAACATTTATAGTTACATGAAAATTAAAATTGGATGGATAAGTGTAAATCTGATTCGATTCGACGAAAACACGTTCAACGGAACTGTTAAATTGAACTACCGATTCTAAAATGGCGCTAACATGTGGTCACACATCTCGATGGGAACTTGACGGCTGATCTGTCAAGCAGCGGAACTTCTGGTGTGGCCCTTTCACGAGATCGAAGGATCACGATTTTTTTTAACGTGCAAAATTTTTAAATAGCTATTGTGGTATTATGACAACCTGTGGGGAATACATTCGTAGCCAATTTCCGACAATAGACGATGATTTGTATCAATACGTAAAAGGTATATATTTCGCAAAATAACCTGGAAGATTTTTCGTCTGGTATTGCATGACGATTTCTTTATATTCGATGTACAATGTTCTTGTGTATTGTGAAGGTATCCTGGACAGTTCCAAGGATGACTTCGAGGATGGCGATGAGATATACGAGGCGATCGGACAAGTGTTGCACGAAGTGGCCGACAAATCAGAAAACGAGGTTAGGTCTGTAAATATGTTCACATTTCATCTTTTTTGTTAATATATTTTTTACTAGATGCTTCTCTGCTTGGAAAGAAATTATTGAGAGCTTTGTGTGTGCAATGATATGACCATGACACAGTTTGATTCAGCTAAAAATTTTACTCAGAGTTGAAGATTCATGTTTTGTATTACAGTTACTAATATTTGAATAACTTGTATATTTTTTATAAATATATTGTAAGATAAAACTCGATCAGTTTATCAAGAATTTGTATACTTGCTAAAGAAAACATTCTATTCATATTTTCTACTGTGTCAAATTTGCAGTAATGTAAGAGTTCAGTTCTTTGATCTTTGATGGCATGTGTTAAAATACAAATTTCTATAATAGTTTTTTTATTTTGTACATACAGGCAAATATGTGTGAACTTATTGGAAATATTAAAAGGAAGCTCAAATAATGATGACATAAACAGGAGGAAAAATGGTGTCAATAAAGTATTAAATGCTCCAGTTCATTTAGGAACTTTAGCTGCTACTTTAGAAGCCCAAGTTGAACAAATTAAGAGTATATGGGTTACTACTAGAGATGATGGAATGGTAATAAAACTACATATATGAGTACTTTTAATATGTGTGTAGCTATTCTAAATATATAATTTTATTGAGAATATTTTATATATGTAATATTTTTAGTTACATAGAGCATTATGTATATATATTGCTTATTTCTTTTTATTACAACAGAAAGTAGATGCTAAAAAATTAGAAAAGGCTGAGGCTAAATTGCAACAAAAACAAGAGAAACGTATTGTAAATGAACAAGGATCAGCCTCCCGTATTAACACTGCCAATTATTCGACTGAAAGTGCAGCTAGCGCCAGTCAAATGATGAGTAAAAAGGATAGTAGAATGGAGACTAAAGGTGGAATGAATAAGACGCAAGATATTAGAATTGAGAATTTTGATGTTGCGTACGGCGATAGAGTGTTGTTGCAAAATGCGGACTTAACGCTTGCTTTTGGCAGGCGATACGGTCTAATTGGTAGGAATGGTCTGGGAAAGACCACTCTACTTCGAATGATTTCAAGGTATTATGCGACAATATCATTACATCAATTAATCTAGTAATAATGCGTTTGAGTAACACGGAGAAATTTTTATTGATTTAGTAAACAGCTAAGGATACCGTCGCACGTGCGAGTATTGCATGTCGAACAAGAAGTAGCCGGCGACGACACATCCGCGCTAGAGTCTGTATTGGAATGCGATCAAGAACGAAGTGCGTTGCTCAGTCAAGAGGCAAGACTGCAAGCAGCGATAGAGAAGGACGGCTCCAAAACAAACGATGCGTTAGACGAAGATTTGGCTCGGGTGTATGAAGCGATGCAATTGGCCGAAGTTGACAAGGCACCCGCTAGAGCAAGCGCTATACTATCGGGACTTGGATTTTCCGTGGAAAGACAATCTTGGCCAACTAAAGCATTTTCCGGTGGTTGGCGAATGAGACTCGCTCTCGCAAGAGCTCTATTCTCTAAACCAGATCTGTTGCTACTTGACGAGCCAACAAACATGCTCGACATCAAAGCAATACTCTGGTTAGAGAAATATTTACAAACGTGGCCGACAACATTACTCGTGGTATCGCACGATCGGAAATTCTTAGACACAGTAAGTTTACTCATATATATAATTTTTGTCTTTACTTAAAGAAAAAAGAATAATCAACATTATTTTGTGTATAGACTCATTATCCTTATTTATCTCTATTTTGTCAACAGGTGCCTACTGATATTTTGTATTTACGTGGGCAAAAAATAGAAGCGTATCGTGGTAATTACGAGCAATTTGTGAAAACGAAAGGCGAGCGTGAACGAAATCAGCAACGAGAATATGAGGCTCAACAAGCGAAGCGAGCGCATGTACAAGAATTTATTGACAGATTTCGTTATAATGCAAATCGAGCATCTAGTGTACAAAGCAAGATAAAGATGTTGGAGAAATTGTAAGTGTGCAAACATCTTGTTTGTTAGTTTAAATTTATAACTTTTCTGTTTTTTACATTTTTAATTGTGACACAGACCTGATTTGAAGCCGATGGAAAAAGAGGGTGAAGTAACACTCAATTTCCCCGATGTTGAGCCATTGAGTCCGCCGATATTGCAACTCAACGAAGTTTCCTTTAGTTACAACGCAGGTGATATGGTATTTAGCAACGTGAATCTTACTGCCAGTCTGCAATCGCGCATTTGTATCGTCGGCGAAAATGGAGCAGGCAAAACTACCCTCTTGAAAATCATCACAGGCGCATTGAGTCCGACGCGAGGCACGGTGCACGTGCACCGTAATTTAAAATTCGGATATTTTAGTCAACATCATGTCGATCAATTGGACTTGCGCGTATGTCCCGTTGAATTATTACAGATGCATTTTCCAGGTAATTTGATGCACAAAATGTTGTCGTTTTGTTAAAATACACTTCAGAAAAAATTCACTTGATAATGTTTATACGCGCTACTACAGGCAAACCAATCGAGGAGTATAGACGAATGCTTGGAAGTTTTGGAATAAGCGGCAATTTGGCGTTACAAACAATAAACTCCCTTTCAGGGGGACAAAAATCTAGAGTCGCATTTGCCTTGATGTGCGCTGCAATGCCTAATTTCCTAGTGCTTGATGAACCCACGAATCATCTCGATATCGAATCTATCGAAGCTCTGGGAAAGGCTCTTAACAATTGCCAAGTACGTATATCTTATTTAGGCCACAACTGTAGATCTAATTACAAATTTATTATTTTTTGTTTCACACATACATGTATGCGTTTTGTTGTTACAGGCAGGTGTAATATTGGTTTCGCATGATGAACGTTTAATTCGAATGGTTTGTACAGAATTGTGGGTTTGTGGAGAAGGATCTGTTCGGTGCATTGAAGAAGGTTTCGATGAGTATCGCAGAATTATCGAAAGAGAGCTTGAATTATAAAAAGTTAAATTTCTGTCTGTGACATATATATATATATCATCTTATGTTGTTTTGTACTAAATATACATATATATATATATATATATATATATATAT
>QVNV01000506.1:0-29012 GCA_014825455.1 Pseudomyrmex pallidus | reverse complement strand
TGGTTTAGAACTTTTCGACTCAGAATAACCCCTTCTACCTGTCTACGAGCGGTGAGACGGACTTTCTGGGACACCCTGTATATATATACTTATTTACACAGAGAACTCTACATTCCATTTGAAGGACAGAATACGGGGTTAAATTCTATGTAGTTAGACGCTATTAATGACAGCCGGCGTGAGCGTGATCCGTGAGCGTTCAGATCTCGCATGGAGTTCGAAAATTATTATTTATACTCAAGTTAAATATTATTTACAATTTATATGTTTTAAATTTTGGTCGTGCGAATTAGAATTATATGAGTGTGGAAAACAAATTCGAGATGAGAAATCGGACGTATAAAGATTCTTCAGACAAATTAAATAGATTCAGATAATTAATTTGTTTACGGAAATTAAAATCGTCGCGAGCTTTGTCGCGGATTTTGAACGCGAACGGAATATCACCGGAGCTCACGTCTGCGTGCACGCTTGCGTTATAAAATGATGCAACAGTAAAGTTCTTCGCAAGTATGGTAGAGCAAGAAAACCGTGAGAGAGAAGAAGTTAGCGCGTAACCGCTTCGCAGTCCGTGTAAAGCGGGATTCGCAGCAACATGGCGCGCGACGAAAGAGAGAGATACACGTGACGTGACAGAAGTTGTTCGTGTGCGAATGCGACCTGTGTAAATAAAATCCCCTCACGCGTTGCTAAACAAAAAAAAAAACGAATCGACACAGAATTCGTTCTTAGAGTGTGTATCATAATAAATAATTAATAACCGGACCTAAGATCACATCGTAACGACCTAGTTATCGTAACGTAATTCACGGATTAGCCTTCGAACGATGCTCGCGATGCGCGCATCATTTATTTTTCGGCGTGACTCCGAGAAAACGCATCATATATGCGCACACGCATACACGCATACACGCACACACACACACACAAACACACATACATATATGAGATATAAATTATAAATAAATATACGCAACGGACGCACGCACGCACGCACGCATGTTCAGCCAGTGACGTGAACGTGTTCTTCCCCTCCGGACGGAATAGTAAAAAAAAAATCGCTTAAGTTAATCATATAAAAATTATTGTACCTCGCAAACGAGCGTTGTTGATTATTTAAATAAAAGTCGAACGTATCCCATCCTCTGTCTGTTTCGGCGAAATAAAAAGAGAGAAGCGCGCGGTTAAAATTTCCTCCTAGCGAAATAACATCGCGAAGAGCATTGACGAGCGAGAGCTTCGAAGAGTCAAAACAAAGTTTCGCGGAGTGTTGAATTCTTTTGTATTCCCTCGAAAAATTCGCGCGGAGACTCGACGCGTTCTCTATAGTTTTCCGTGAAGAAGCCCTTCAGAACCGCCAACACCATGTGTGGGCGAGACCAGACGGGGGTTGGGACGAAACGCTCGGCGTTACGGATGTTTACGTGATTACTATCGAGGAGGAAAAGCGTTTCCTCTTCGCGATCACGTAAAAACTAAATCGGAAATAACAACGGGCGCGAAGAGCCCTTGCGAGATAAATCGAGGATAACATCGGCACGTCGAAACGCGCGCACGCGCGCATTTCTTGCGAAAAACTTATGATAACGCGTGACGTTGAGAGACACCGTCGAATTTTTCGCTGTTTTTCTACCATCGGTGACTGTAATTCACTTTAGTTGCGGTTGCAAGCGTCGTAACATTATTATTTACGATTGCCAACATTGTGCGCAAACCCGAAGAGAAATAAAAAAAAAAAGCTCGCTCTCGTAAAGTTGCGCGGAGAGAATACAAAAAAGTTCTTTTAACGTTTGAATAACGTCGTTTGTCGGACGGTGGCGGATATTATGATATAGAAAAGCCGTGCAATCGGACGCGCGCGAAGCGCACACGTGCATTGATAAGATAAACTTCGCATATCGCGTGACGCGTGTTTCATAAATTAGATAAGACAACACGTACATTGGCACAAGAATAAAAATATTAATTAATCGAATCGGGATTTCTCGGGAAATCGTTGTTTGTTGGCAATCGAAGATGTGAAACGGTCTAAGAAATGTTTTATTATTATATACCGTATAAAATGATCGCCGCGTATAATTACGATTATTGGCGAATTGTTGTAACCAGTTACACAGAGAAAGAAACAACGATTGCTCATTTCCATGTGAAGAGGCATCAAACGAACGATCGATGATGAAGCTATACACAACGTCCACGATCGCACGTCGATCGTACGTAAATTAAACGTTTGTTTAACAAACATCTCCGGAAACAACGTGTTAAAGGCTTGATTCAAACTATGGGTTCTACTTGAGACTTGTGTGTCGTAAGCAAAATTGTATCGGAACACGGTAAAAAACGTATGTCTAATCGCAAAAATTTAGTCTGAAAAATTTATTGAATAGAGTTTATTATATTTTTTTAAGATATATAATTTGTGTAAAATTAAATTTTTAGATTTATCTCGAGTTATAGAACGTAAAATTGTGTAGAAGAAAAATATAAATTGTTTAATTTGATTTAAATTAATACTCTTTGAGAGACGTAAGTAATATCATATAAGATTATAAGTTATATAGAAAACGAAAAGCACGTGTGTGAAATTATTTTCGTAAAAAAAAAAGTATGTTACGTACACGCAAAAGTAGCCTTTCTGAAAAATTAACTTTTAATCTCCAATTTCAAATTCCGTCCCTGATAGTATGGATCAAGCCTCATTCGTTTCGCTCCGTACGTTACCTACACATTTATCGCCAAATGTGTCGAATGTTCTCGCCGAGATAACATTCGAGGAATTAACATTTTTGTCACGGAAAATTCGCATCAATCACATGTTCGGCGCTAAATGTGAGAGACGCGTCGAAAAAATACGCGGCTTGAAAAAAAAAATATATACGCTTACATGAAATTACGGCGAACATCGTCGGATTTCTTTATGACCTTATATTTGAGAAGATTCTTTGTAACATTTCGCAAAGATCCTAGTTACTTCGTGAAAAAAAACAACTGACGCAATACACAAAACATATGTTGAAGAGATTTATTATTTATCTTAAAAAAAAAATCGTTAAGATATCACATCATCCAGTGAACGGCTGCGAATTTTATCAATTTCACGCCACGATGTAACTAATATTTTTGTGAAATAATCCTGCGATATTATATATATATTGATCAATTGCGATCGCTGTCCAAGATAACCATATCCGCGATTAACGCGAATATCAATCTTCATACATATCCTCCTTTTTCGACAGTTTTGTCTTTTGGAAAGTTTTTTAACCTCCCTCTCCCCACGTTTCCCCCTCACCCCCGTTTGTCTTTTTATCGTTGACATATCAAAAGCGCATCGTACGACCAGCAACATGCGAGCGAAAAGGAGGAGAGGATCGGCGGAGAAAACTACAAAAAGAAAGCAATTTGTAAAACATTTTGTCAGTCGCACTGTTCCTCGCGTGATCAGAGAGGACAGAGAAGAAGAATGACGGAAAAATATATTTGCGCTTCTCGAGGCTCGATTTTATTAAAAACGTGCTTCAACTGTTTTCATCACGACATGTAGTTCTTTTTGAAGTTGGATCGATGGTTTTTAATGTTTGTTAATAATAAAACGCGCGGCAAAACAGGTCTTGTGCATTTATATTTTGTTCTTTCTCTGTTTCTCTCTCTTTGTCGAAACTTATTTAATAACGAAATATATTTTTTATCGCCGTTTCGAGTCGAAGGAAGACGCAAATGACAGGAAGAGGAAACATGTTTAACTTCCTTTGCAATATTACGACTAACGCTACTGCCAATCTAGAGATAGAAATCCTACGATCGATGTTTTTTCTCGGAAGGAGTGTACAGTGTGTTTTGATGATCGATGCGATTCGACGCGCATCATCCGAGTGCTGTAATATCGAACTTGCTGCCTTCAGGAAAACGATATTTCAACCCTCCTATTTTCACTGCTGTTTAAATGTTACGATTTGTCGTTGATGTTTCTGCGTGGTAAATAAAAAAAATCTAATTAGAACCCCGCGGCACCAAGTCTCATCGGCTTGAAAAATGTCAGACAAGCCTTCAAGTGACCGCGTTCGGCACTAAATACGCGGTGAAAATACGAGGCTACAAACTACTGTCTGTCGCATGACGTTAAAAGAGATTTATCGAAGCTTCCGCTTTTTGGACGGACATATAAAAAAATAAAAAAATAAAAAAAAAAAAAAAAATATTTCCCCTCGGCGTTCCCCCTCGTCGCTCATCTTTGTCGCGCGAGAGATATACGCGGCAGGGCGTCCCCTCTCTTATTAATTAGTTTTTTTACTTTGATATCGTCTTTACCGAAATCCACTTGGCGTTCGCTGACCCAAAGTAATCGAGCTACACTGTGTAACAAAGAGCGCGTTGTAAAGTGACTGTATATACAAATATAAATTATGCGATTATCCGCCTTGGTGCACGTTCTTTTCTCCTTTCAAAACTCTCCGCTTCCTCCCTAAAACTCAAGATTGAAAGAAGACCCGCGAAATGTCTCCCTTTATTTAAAAAAATTATCACAACGACATGTGCGCGTCAAAACAACAATTGCGATAATTGTTTTTTTTTCTACATTACCGTTTGACAGAAGCAAAATATTTTTTGCTCGACAAACTTCAACTTGACGTATGTGTATCGATTATTTATTGTTAGATATTTACAAAGTTGACTCTCTTACACACTTTTCATACAAATCACATTGTCATCATTGGTCACACTCCGCCATCGCATTTATCTCGCACTGTATTCGCGAATTATTTACATCGTAATACGTTCGTACACTCATTCTCACTTTCAATGTACAAAATCCGATAACTTTGCGCACAAATTACATACTATACAATGTGATCATTTGTGTTACTGTTAAGTATAGATCAAATGGAATATTTTTTTTTGAAAATAGGAGTAGTACTTTACATTAACTAGTCAGTAGAGTTTCTTTTCGGACTTCTTCCAATCGTTGATTGTACTCTTTGCGAATTTCCTCGATGGATTTGATTAGAAATATCGGAACGTCGTCGTCTCTTCTCTGTGTGGAAAAAAAAATCATAAAAATTAAATGCGCGATAAAATAAAATGAATTAAATTTAAGTATCAAAGAAAATGCGGCGCTTACCTGAAAGAGACATTCTCCCTCGAATTCTACGAATTTTTGTTTTCTCGCTCTCAAGAGCAATCCTACGCATTTGTCATTAATATTAGTATAAATGTTGAAGAGATCGCCAAACGTGATGCCGATCACATCGGGTTGATCCCGACAAGGTGTGCCCTCCTGACTGATAATTTCGCAAAGCTCCAGAATTTCTTTCAGTATGTGAGCGTTCGCTTTGCGGCCGCGGAGATCAGACAAAGAACCTGCTTCTGGTCTAAAGAAAATTAATTAGATTTTTTTAATTACAAATAAGAAAACAAATTTGTGTAACGACGCTTTACTGAATTTTACACACCTTCCATATTCTTCTTTGGAAAATTTCGGCTTGTCGATGTTCAGGCCGGACGTGAATGGGTTTTTGCTTTGCTTGTCTTGGTGTTTGTTGGCAACTTGGTTGAACATGGCAACCTTGGCACCGAAAGACTCCTTTGAAAAACGAAAAAGCATAATTTATAATATATTGATATAAATCAAAACGCACACACATTGTGTTAAAACGCGAACATTGGAAAATTTCGAATTCGCGATTGTCAAAGGAAGACCGCACGCTTGACATACGTCATCGAGTTAAGTTCATTCGGCGCCCAATAAGCCAGGAATTTTTGGAATTTCGCCAAACCGAACACACGGAGTGACCCTGACCATAAAAGACGACGTCTGAATGGCATTTTGACAAATTCTTATATAGTACGTAGGTGTAAAATGGGATAAAATACGTAGAAAAGAAGAGATTCTTCAAGAAAAAAAATTAATCAACATTTTTTCTCATTTAAAATTCTCCGGTGAAAATAGCAGTTTCGGAAAAGTTTGTCAATCAAGTACATCTCAACTAACATCTGTCTATTACAAATGCTAACATAAACAAACGTACAAGTAGGTTACGCAAGTCGTACTTGAATGACGAATTTTCTCAAAGTATGACCTTGCGTGAACATTGTTCTATAGTTCGGGAATTCAACCTTTTTTTTTTTTTTTTTTTGCATGAAGAAAACTTGCATTTATTTTGTCCCATCCTATGTTTATTCACAAATTAAAAAACTTCAATTATAAATTATTTTAAACATGTAATTGTATAATTATATGTAATGAACTTTTATATAATTACATAAAATTGAACTTTTTCTTTCTAAAAGCGCATGCTTGAAAGCAACGAAGCAAATCCGTTGATACTCACATACATTAGCGAAGACATATTGCCACAATTAACTCGGCGAAGTTACCCAACGAGTCAGCCCTTGACGGTAAATACTTCACTCGTAGCAAAATCGAGTAGTAAAATCTAATCTTTGGAAATCGACACGATAGATTTCCACTTCCGATATATCAGAGAAATGTGCGCGGACGTTTTTCACTCAAAACTGCCGACGGGAGTACGGCGTCGCGTCGCAGCGCGTCTCTTTTTATAAGAAACCGACGGGTGTCGGAAGGGACTCCCACCTTCCGAAATTTCGGCGCGAGTCGCGAAATAATTGCCGCGTTTTCGAGCCGATTCTCGGACACTTCGGATTGGCTGCCAGACGAATCTGCGCGCGCTCCGGAAGTGATGACTCTTCGATAGCCCGTCCGGCAGATTTCATTCATGCTCTGCCCGCGCTCGAGAATAAGTACGCCCACGAATATCTCACCCTGTTTGTTTGTCGGATAAACATCTGGTGTGTAATATTCGCCGAAAATGGCTCTACACCCCACATATCCAGAAAAAAATCTAATTCTTTCTCATCGTAAGAATTTCTTTTGCTAAGAGCGGGCCTAAAGGTTAATGCTGGCAAACATACAAGAAATTTTATGCAGATACACGTGTTTTAAATTTTATTATTTTGCAACAATGTTTCAGTACAAAATAGTCTGTCGACGTTTCAAGTAGTTACGCAATTTTTAAAATGGTAGAGCATGCAACAATCCAGTCAGGAATCTAGTTCGTCAGTCACCTGGCTAAGAAATTTTGAGCAAACACGTCAAAGTTTCACACGAAATCTGCGATAGGTACACATCAAAGAAAGAAAACATTCGAGATGTGCAGACGCGCGCATTCCTGACTAATTTTAAATATCAATATCTCCGGTTCGCGAAATGTGTGGCTTATCTCTCGATATTGCGATACATATAGTCGCAGAAACATACACTTAGAAATTCACAGATATGTTGAAGCGTGTGTTACCTTCTTCATAACGGCGTAATTAATAACCGTGAAATTAGTTACCTTGTCACTCTTGGCAAGGACGAATCTCCTGCGCAATTTAGCATTCCGACGCGAAATGCAATATCGCCAGTTGCGCCAGTGACTGTATTTCAAATCTCTAACGTGTATATTCGCGAAAAACTATATCGAGATAATGTGAATGTGTAGATATCCTGCAATATATGCGTGTAATCTTACAGATTAATTTTAGGAGCCTCATAAATCGACAGTCCCGATAAATGATTGAAATTGCATCAGCCCGCGAGATTAGTGACGTTCGTCACACGCGGCTATTCGGGAGATCTGAATATACGCGTTTGGGGAAGAAACACATGCGCAGCGCGACAGGGGCGCAAATTTGATTTCCCGAATTAACTTTCGACCGGCAACGATTTGTCACTGACAGAGTCTGTGATAATATACGATCCGAGCGGCTCGTTTCTCTCTTTCGGAGGCGCTTTGAACCAGAAAGACGCACACGATAGCGCAAAGCGTCGCAATTAAAAATATTTCACGAGATTGGTAATTCGATTAGTAATTCATCGTCAAATTTTACGGGAAGAGCTCGATAAGTGAAATATATAGTTTCTTGTCCGCTGCTCTTCCGCGCGAGAAATGACCAACGAAAACGTATCCTGATGAGCCAGCCATAAATGGAGCTTCAACAGACTGATGTTTATGACGTTGCATTCTCGGCGCACCGGAAATACGGAATTAGATCTGTGTTTGCGTCGGTGCAATTCAATGAACGAGCACGCGTGTTAAATACTTCGCTTGCCGTGACGAATACGGAATAGCCAAACAAACAAATAAATTTTATTTTCTAATGAAACATTCATAAAATTTCCAACCTTCTTTCTCAAAAACTCCTCTGCAAACATTAAATCTAAAACATTTTTATATTTCGCGAAAAATAAAACAAAGATTTTTAACAATTCTCTTTATTTGTCGCGTAGAATCGGACAGAAATGTCTTCAGCAATCTTCAGATACAGTTACATGTAAAAGAAAACTACGCGTTATATATTTTTTAAAATAAAATTAGCGGTGCAACGATCGACGCATGTGCGTGGGGAATCCTATAAATTATTCTGCCATTGACCCTTCGCGCGTCAACAACCTCCTCCTCGTGAATTCTTTTCGTTCCTCTCGGTGTGAAAAAAGCGGTAAAGTAAAATCCGTCGACGAATGACGAATACCGCGCCGGAATATAATGAGACCAGCTTTAAACCTAAGACAACGCACGACATCAAGGATCGCACCGCGCGTGGTGTGCTATGAATAAACCGTGCACGCAGATTTTGTCCGACACGGCGAACATACCGGAACACGAATGTTTAACGGAATCGGCCACACGTATCTTCGTAAACACGTAAAAAAATAAACTGCGAAAGAATGTTTCCTTCTGCGAAATTTTTCTTGAGAGAAATTTTCGAATCTGTTAATGCGGGGGAGTGGGAAAGGGAAGCTTGTTGTTCTGTATCTCAAAAAACGCTTCAAGAACTTGTTTGAAAAATCGCAGACCGATGATTAATGGCATCTAAACTCGAACAAGAAGCGATCGGCTTTCACACGAAAACGATATGTTTCTTCGACCGATCAAACGCGCGACTTCTCGGTTTTTGGCACGCCGCGCCGGATTAATTAAGCGAATCTCTATCTGGGTTTTTTTTTCCGCGACGAATTTAAATACTCAACGGAGGCCAAATTAAAGTCGTAAAATCGTCCCGAATGACACCGAGCTATTTCCTTGAATTACAGGCATCCGACCTGGCGACGCTCGAAATTAACGAAGCGTGTTGCGATCTTGCACGCGGTCCATAAAATAATTAAAACATTCGGACGGACTTAATTTAAGAAAACTGTGCACACATTGAAATTGACGTTTGCGAGCGAAACGTTCGCACGTGCGTCAACGTGAACGCACGCGCCTTCGACCGGTGTCAACGACACGTAGGCGTCGTTACTCAAAATCTTTTCTTCCGTCACAATCGCGAGGAATTTGGCAGTCGTGTCTAGCGTTAGTCACAACCGGCGGATCGTTTCGTTCATCTGGACACGCGCCACCTGCTTTTAAATCGAAGGCAATGCCGAGTCGGATCTCGTCACGTCGCAAATTCTTCTTAACGAGAGAGCAAACCGAAGGTTTATTGAAAAAAAAAAAAAAAAACTTGTTTAATTGCGTGTCCGTCGGAATAAAAATAAAGCAACTAAATATATCAAACGAATATTTTGTTTTTATGGCGCTTTGAAAGTGTTTACGGGACACCAGCGTTCTCCGTGTCGTGAAACTTCGCTTCACGAGACAGAAGATATAGATAGGGTCACCTCATGCACACAAGGAGGGATCATAACTTTTTCATCCGTGCGACCTTGGTTGGGCGCCAGACGCGATTCTCGTCTCGTTTGACGTCTTTTCGCGTCTCACTTGACCGTTCAAAGTGCGCGACGTTTGACGTTTGTCACGAGACAGATTCTCTCAAAGAGAGAGTTCACAATCTTCAAAGTGATTGTAGTAATTTGGGAAAAAGAAAAAACGACACTTCCTCTCGACGAAAGTTTATTCTCTCAATTGCGCTCGTTGTGCCGTAAAATTTGTTTATGACGCAAAGTCGTAAATTTAGTGGAGACACGTGAGAGAGGCTGCACACGTTCACGACTCTATTATAATTGAGCAATAAATAGATAATTAACGTAAGATACTCTCTCGCAGAAACGTCTCGGCGGTCTCGGCACAAAGGGTTAAAGAAAGCAGGTCGCCTTGACGTAACGATCGACCTGAATAAAACCTGGAACGTCCATTTAAGTGTGCAATTAACACGCACGCTAAGAGTGTAAAGACCCAGGAAGTATCCGCGAGTTTAGTTAAAATCGCGCGTTCCTCGAAATCCTGTTTACACGTTTCATATATAAAATTGAGACAAACATTTCGTAGTGTCTTCTTCGTAATCCGAAGTTTTCGTTCACGGTATATTTGCCGATGATCGAAAATACGTCAAGAACCGAACTATAATAACGAAGAAGTTGTTTCTCCTTTTCTATCGGAGTACGCGGCACGCATGTGGAAATCTCCGCGTGAGTTTCCATACACGCATCTCTTTTCGTTTCTATATTTCTTAGAGTTATTTCGGACCGACGTCGGTTATTTTTGGCCGCGCTCGTCACTCGCGACGACTAATCGTCGTTTTTAAATCTACTTTACGCACGCATCACATATATATCATCTTTATGACCGAATTATCCGCAAAGAGGGAGAGAAGTGAATCATCTCTGAGATGTTTCCCGCGGAAATCAACATCCGCGAAAATATCGAAATGACGAAAAGAGAGCCATTCTTTCATAAGGCGACATCATATTTTATCTCAAGAGTCGATGGATTTAAACAAGAAAGTCTAAGAAAACATTTTTGGTAGAAGAATACAATTGTACATAAATAAAAGCGAAATATTTATATAATTGCACAGAAAAATATATTTGCATATAAATTAAAAAAAAAAACAAAAAAGTGTTTCACTGTCAGTAGTAGAGACTTGGATGTAGTCAGCCAATATTTGCGTCCGCGTCTTCCTCTGTGTCAGACACTTAGAAGACAAAGCGGTGAAATCTTCGTATCAACAGTTGATATTTGAAAGAACGCACATGTGTATATATTTTATGCGTAAGTTAGAAATATAACAATATGTACGTGCGTTAATCGAGGAAGAAAAAGAGCAAAGCGCAAAACCACGCAATCGAATTATGAAAACTTTATTTGGTTACATAAGGTTGAGTTTTATTTCTTTTTTTAGTATATATAAGAATACGATGCTGTAACTTGATGTTTTGCTCGCATTGCAATTGCGTTACGATTTTGCACTGACCTCCTCGGAATCGCTACTGCATTCCATCCTGAAGACACGTGCAAGGTAAGTACAATCTCGTTGCGCGCGCCAAAGTTCTCTATCACAAGTTCGATTACATAACGCAATTACTCTTAGATCGCATTACTGCGCACGTCGAATTTCATTTTCTTCGCGATCTCTGGAGAGAGGCAGCACTGACCTCTCTCACGATGGCTTCTCGCGAATGACTGCTCGGTTCTATTTATGACTCGCAGCGAGCACGTGACGCGCGGACATCTTTCTCAAAGATTTTGAATTGAATCTTATTGTTTCTTTTAATCTTTCTATTAAAATTAATTGCATTTGCAACAATAATATTATTAAAGTACGTGATGTGATACATTAGTGTTACGAGTATGTAAGTAAAACAATCGGTCTTATATAAGTAATGAATCTCCAATAAAGACCGGAAATAAGATGTTGTAACACATTTTATTCAATATTATAGTGAGCTGCTTCGAAACGCTGCACTGACGTTTTCTTAAATTAATATAAATCACAAAAATCCATGCGTATGAACAAACGCAACTTCGCACTTTTTGTGTCTGGGAAGTTCTGGCGCTCTGAATCTATACTTTTACGCTTCAGTCTGTCTCCCCCGCCTATGTAGGCTTTTAAACAAATCCCCGTGCATGTAAAAAAAATCAATAAAATAACAAGACACATCGCCTGTCATCCAATTATCGTCCGCGTTTTCTTCGCGTATCAGCCAGACTGTGAAAAAACATGTTTTCAGAACAAGCCGGGGCGCGAGCGTGCGCATCCGAGCGGAATGCACCGCGATCGCGGTCGTCGTCGGCCGGCGAGGTCGTTCTTTTGTCTTCGCCGCGGAGGAAAATAGACGCTCGCCGGCCGGTCAGGGACCAATCAAGAAGAGTCGCGATGCTTGCACAAAGCTTGCAAGCGCAAGCGCATCGAAAATACTCAGAGGGCATCGCGATCGTTTCATCCCCTCGGCTCTTCCCTCCCTCTCTCTTTCTCTCTCTGTTCGCTTTCGCCCTGTCGTCCACCCTTCTCGTCGTCTCTTGCTCTCTCTCTCTCTTTCCTTTGCGCTCGAGCTTGCGTGCGCAGCGAAACGAGGAGAAGCACGTTTGCGGTGATTTTTCGAAGAAGAGACTCCCCGTCAAGCTCGAAATCTCCTGGTGAGTAAATCCTCCGTAAATTATCCGTAACGTTTGTCGTCGCGATAATCGATTCTGAAACAAATACATACTCTTGTGGATGAGAAAATCGGACCTTTGATCGGCGGCCGCTTGCGAGCCAGCTCGCTCACGCGCGCTGTCCAGTCGCCAGCTAAGCCGAGTATCGATTTGAGCCGGCGCGCCGCTTCTCTCTCAGTCGAATCCGCCCTCGACTTGTCCGCTCCTCGTGAACTCGTGTGCAGGACCCGAGAGTTGGGGCTTTTCCCCGCGGGTAAGGGACATTGTCGTTGTGCGCGCGGCGCGAGTCCGGCACCAAGCGGCGAGAAAAGCCGGCCATTACGCGACTTGATTGTTACGCGTTCGATCAAGCGTTGATCGCTGTTACTACGTGGTGCACGTTAGACCCTTCGTCGAGCTTTTCCTCTGAGTGCGCTACTTCCCCGGCTGGTCTTTCCCCTGCGGGCCGGGATACGTTGTTGCGATCGATTGATCGGACAACAGTCGATCGGTAAGTGGTACCAACTCGCCGACGATGGATCGGGGTCTTAACCTCGTTGCGTGACGTGTCGTAACATGGTACGTTGTAATGTAACATCGCGATGCAATTGTCAGGAAATATTTGCGCGAGGAGGAACGTCGGAATAAAATCGTGTCCCGATCATTTTTATGCAAAAAACAAAAGTAGAAGAGAGATCGTTTTTTTCAGCGATCTCGATGAGAAATTCTCCGCAATGACATCGCAACGATGCCTCGGAAGCGCGTAATCGCCGCTGAGAAATGGCCGCCTTCGTGGGGCTGTGACTATTATTAGATAAGACCGGTATATACGCGTTACGAGTTGCAAGCCGTTGTGAAAGCGAGAAAACGAGCGACATGAGGAAGTGCAACCAATCGATTCTTTAGGCTTATTGTTTTTCTTTTTTTTTTTCATCAATGTTAGTTTTGCCGATTTTTTTGTTCTTTTTAGTCTTCTATATTGTACATTTTCTATAGTGCATTTTCTAAGCTGTGGTCTGAAACGTAAAAGACGCAACAGTGACTTGCGTCAATGAGTAAAATCGCGCATTCTTCCGTTTTACAAGTTTTGCGGCCGCGTTAAAGGAAAACACTTCAGTAAGCCAATTTAGGGCCGACTAATTTCGGTCTAATCTACTTGCTGCGTTACGAAATTAAATATCGATTGCTATCTCGCCGTGTAATTTAACCCAGCTGAATACACAAACGACTTGTGTTGTCGATAAAAATAAATTTCTTTCAAAACACGGTTACATTTGCACAATATTTCAAAATTTTAGATTTTTTTTTTTTTTTTTCAATTTTCCCTAAAAACAAATTTTGCGGAATGTTAAATTGCTTCCGTGAGAACACAAATTACTTTCAAAACGCGTTGTTACATAACTGTTTTCTTCGTTTGATTTTACACATGTAATTTTTGAAAAAATGAAAAATTGTGTTTTTAAGGTAAGATATTCGTTCAAGTACTTCTCGTCAAATCTAAGTAGAAACATTCTTTCATGTATTATTAGAGGCTTTAATCTACCATTTATCCGTTTAATTTAACTCTTTGTAATCACTTCAAAGAGCCGACTTTCAAAGCACCTCGCAACGCATCCCGCACGTAGATCGGAATTGTAGGGCAGCATCGCGCGCCCTTTATTGATCTGAAAGGCGGACTCGCGGGATGGATTGGACCGCACCGTGCGATACATTTGAGTTCATCGAAACGCCTCGATCGATCTCTTTAAAGTTGGCTCGTTCGATGTAATCGAATTGTGAAATCACGTTCCGTGCGCAAACGGACGCAATTGTACTTATTCGACGATCTGGAGAATAATCGCGCACACTCGATTCGATACTCTCATATTTATACACGCACGCAGAGGGAGAGAGAGAGAGAGGGGGGAGGAGAAAGGGAAAGAGGAAGAGAGATAGAGTTCGCGAGCCCTGCGTGGGTCTCTCCTTGAAACGAATCAATACCCTTTGTGGCTTGAAAAAGGTCCTTCGTCAATATTTATCGTCTCTCTAATGACCAATCAACGGGTTGCGCGTGAGACCTAAGTGATATTGAGGTGATAAATACTTTTGATACATATCTACCGTAGATATTTCGCTAATACATTAACAAACTTTGTGTGTAATGTTTTAAATTAGAAATCCAGCAATTATAAAATGTATCTTGAACATCTTTAAATGGAGATAAAAACAATTATCGTAATTAAACGCTCAACACTGAATATCTTTAACGTCATTAATTCTGAACAAACAATTGACAAGAAGCGTCTGTTGCTGGTGTATGTATATACTTATATATAACGATTATTTAAACAACAAATCGCGACAGTTTTAGAACGTCGGTCTATAGCCGAAGCGTGCGTCCAAGTTGAACGGTTATAAAAATTGCTTCTCCGGTCTATACAATACGTAAAACGAATTTAGCAACAAAGACCGGCCTATAGACAGACGGTGCGTCATACCCGCTATCTTATAGCGAGATACATGTTGTACACACGTAGCATCAGACCACCTTTCGAGATCGATACGACTTTTTCCCACCTGCCGAGCGGTTAAATATCTCGTCCCGCTGCATCTTAAACAAGAGACACTTGTTTTTCACAGCACAGGTAGCTAGTGCACCTCGACATCATGGGTAAGGAGAAGATCCACATAAACATCGTGGTGATCGGCCACGTGGACTCCGGCAAGTCCACCACGACCGGTCACCTGATCTACAAGTGCGGCGGCATCGACAAGCGAACGATCGAGAAATTCGAGAAGGAGGCTCAGGAGATGGGCAAAGGTTCGTTCAAGTACGCCTGGGTGCTGGACAAACTGAAAGCGGAGCGCGAGCGCGGCATCACCATCGACATCGCCCTGTGGAAGTTCGAAACCGCTAAATATTACGTCACCATCATCGACGCTCCCGGTCACCGTGACTTCATCAAGAACATGATCACCGGCACCAGCCAAGCGGACTGCGCGGTGCTGATCGTCGCCGCTGGTATTGGCGAATTTGAGGCGGGAATCTCGAAGAACGGACAGACGCGCGAACACGCTCTGCTCGCCTTCACGCTCGGCGTCAAGCAGCTGATCGTCGGCGTCAACAAGATGGACATGACCGATCCGCCGTACTCGGAAACCCGCTTCGAGGAGATCAAGAAGGAGGTGTCGTCCTACATCAAGAAGATCGGCTACAACACCGCCTCGGTCGCCTTCGTGCCGATCTCCGGCTGGCACGGCGACAACATGCTCGAACCGTCCCCGAAGACGCCCTGGTACAAGGGCTGGAAAGTGGAGCGCAAAGACGGGAATGCCGACGGAAAGACGCTCATTGAGGCGCTCGACGCCATCTTACCGCCCTCAAGACCGACCGACAAGGCTCTGCGATTGCCGCTTCAGGACGTCTACAAGATCGGCGGTATCGGAACGGTGCCGGTCGGTCGTGTGGAGACCGGTATCCTGAAGCCAGGTAAATGATAGCTCGCGCTGAAGATATCCGATCTCTAAATTAATTATTAATTTATCTCTAAATTAATCATTTTAATTTCAAGGTATGCTGGTGACTTTCGCGCCAGCGGCTCTCACCACTGAGGTGAAATCCGTCGAGATGCATCACGAGGCGCTGACGGAGGCGTTGCCCGGCGACAACGTCGGCTTCAACGTGAAGAACATCTCCGTGAAGGAGCTGAGACGCGGCTACGTGGCTGGCGATTCCAAGAATCAGCCGCCGCGCGGCGCCGCCGATTTCACTGCTCAGGTGATCGTGTTGAATCATCCAGGACAGATCAGCAACGGTTACACGCCGGTACTTGATTGCCATACCGCCCACATCGCCTGCAAGTTCGCCGAGATCAAGGAGAAGTGCGACCGTCGTACCGGCAAGACCACCGAGGAGAATCCGAAGAGCATCAAGAGCGGAGACGCCGCCATCGTTATGCTACAACCGACCAAGCCGATGTGCGTCGAGGCTTTCCAGGAATTTCCGCCCCTGGGTCGCTTTGCTGTTCGCGACATGCGTCAGACCGTCGCCGTGGGTGTTATCAAGGTAATTTACCTCGGCAAACTTCAAAGTGAACTTGCATTCTTTTCAAACATATCAACTTGAAGTTTCTAAACACACCGCACGACTTCCTATTTAAAGAAATTCTTAAAAAAAAAGATTTCAAGTTTACTACGACGCTTCATAAATGGCAAGACATCAAAGTTCTCTCCACGTTCTGTTTATTTCAAACTTGCAATTGGCAATTGTTCAAGTGGTAGTTCGATCGTAAAATTCTCAAAATAAAAATTATATTACACCGTACTATAAACTGTGTAAATGTTTCTCTCCCGCAGAGCGTCACCTTCAAAGATACCCAGGGCAAGGTAACAAAGGCCGCGGAGAAAGCCCAGAAAAAAAAGTAACCATCAAGCTTCCTCGGAAGCTCGCAGTCCGCCGGCTGGTGCCCTGTGGCGGCATGCGTGACCATCGCGCAGGGATCCACCCTCAGGACGCAACGTGTCGCCGCCGCCGTTGACGCGACGACGGCGGCGGCGGCGACAACGGCGGTCGCTCCGCTCGACTCATACTCGTCAAATACTAATACCAAAAGTCATAAGATGTTGTGCTTACCCCCGTTACATTACCCGGTAGTGTTGAATCCGCGCATCTATCCGAATCTGCACATTCAGTTCACCCACGCCCCTCGCACGCCTCACATATGCTAGGAGGAGCGTTCGCCTTCCGCGTTCTACCGCGTTTATCATTATTAATCGATATTGACGATATGTGTCCGATCTTACCAGGTACTCAGTTCCCTTGGACTCTGTGTAGTTAGGTTTTTCAATTGATACAACACACGTGCATCAGTAACACCAACAACAACAATTACGGAGTGTCGCGAAGACAGTCCCGCGCTCGGGATTTTCTTCTCGCTCGCGAGAGAAGATAGAGCGAGCGAGGCGCAGCGGCCGCGTCGGATATCCTGTCGCGGGAGCAGCAAGATATTTTCACGTGCGCTCACCGGGCGACCGGCGATGCCGAGGCGACCGCCGCTGGCTTGCCGTCCCAGCAAGACTTCTCTCTCGATCACTTCTTTTCGAAGGGTTCGTTAAGGCTGATTTGTTCCGAGACTTGATTTGTTGCCTCGCGCTGTGCGATTATAGTTTTATTTTACTTATAAGATATATCTGTAGTTAGAGAGATCATTAGACTATATAACTCTCCCTCTCCGTCGCGCGTCAGTCGTTTACTCCCCTCTCTTTCTCTCTCTTTCTCTCTCTCTCTCTCTCTCTCCCCTTGCGAAGATGGATGGAGAACATATATAAAAAATCATCTTGAAGAGAACGAGACATCCGCGTCGCGAGTCGCCCACGTTCAAAGATCTCGGCACTCTCCCTCCCGCTGGCCATAGACGCGTTCTATGATATTGTTTTGACCCTTAGCCAGTATTATGTTGATGTAATAAAAAAAATTCTTTAATTGCATCTCTCTTGTCTCTTGTTATTTTCTTCCTTTTCATCAATTTTCTCTTGCAATAAAGAATTAAGAAGTGGAAAAGCTGCGTTAATGTTCCAAGAAACAATATTTGCTCTTCTTTCGATCGCTTCGAAGGGTAACGGGAAAATGGGAGGAGAGATAAGAAAAATAAAGTAGGTGAAAGAGGACAAATTGTGTGCGTAAAACCTCATGTCGCAAGAAGCGGTATCTATGGTAAATATAATTTATTCTCCGCAAAAAAATTCTTTCATGTTGGTTAAAGTTACAACTAGACGTGGTATGTACAAATATAATGCAGTGATCTTACAAGAATTTGTTTTGTTTTGTTTTGTTTTGTTTTGTTTTTAGTGTAATGCAGGTCTTGGTCAGTCTTTAGTTGCTGAGGCCCGTTTCTTCCATGGCAGGGCGTCGAGCAGACTCAATCCTCTCGTGTGTTATAATCGTGAACGTGACACGGGATATTATTTTCGCGGAAAGAAAAAAAGAAAAAAAAACGAAACATCTCACATCTCGTACATACATCAAATCACATAAGTGGAATTCCTGAATTCGATACAATGTAGGTACTTTTACGCTAACTAACTTGCTCTCCTCTCAATACGAAAAA
This sequence comes from Pseudomyrmex pallidus, assembly GCA_014825455.1. Lineage (NCBI taxonomy): Eukaryota > Metazoa > Arthropoda > Insecta > Hymenoptera > Formicidae > Pseudomyrmex > Pseudomyrmex pallidus. Next base: position 10,573 of record QVNV01000506.1, on the reverse strand, counting down.
GAAAAAAAAACGTTTTTTGTACATACGTTACACGTAGAATCAATTAGTCGAAGGAATCTCGAAACAAAATCGTCGCTTCTCTTTTTTGCGCGAGAAAAATATTTACTCGTCCGAACGAAAGAACGTTTCTCTCTATTGTTGTGAGTTTGTTTGCGTTCAATCAAGCAAAAATGAATTATTTTCGCGCTAACAGATTTGTTTCAAGATTTCTTTTTCTTTTGAAGCGCGTGCTCTTCTCTCTATTAACGAAAAATACTTAATATATCGATTAATATTCACATTTTGCGTGGTAAATACTCGTCACATACTCCTCCGTACTGAGTCTTGACTAAAAATAAAAAGAAAAAAAGAAAACAAAACGGTGCGAAAATTTCTCTCGAACTGATAAACGGAAAACAAACATTGAGAAGAAGAGGAACAAACGGAGCGAAAAGAAATGGACGAGAAGTCCGTTCACAGAAGAGGAAGTAGGAGGAAAACGTACATGTGAATTATACAGATTGACAACAAAGAAAGACACATACATGCACTCTTATGCCAGAACGACCTGAAGTTTTCGATTCTTAATACTCTATTTATATACAATCCTTAACGCGCTTTCTCTCTCTCTCTCCCTCTCACTCTTTTTTTTTTCCCTCTTTCAAACTTTGTAAATGCTAAAACAACCCACAGCCTAGGTAAATGTACAAACATTTTTGACTTCGGCATTTCCTCTTCTCTTCACGCAACGTACAATCAAACAAGCGACCCGTACACAATCCAATGTTGTTCAACTATGTATCTCCGCAAATGTGTTGACTAATATTGCGAAGGTCTACAATGCTCTTTCGAGATTTATCGTAAAGACAGATGTTTTTAGCGGACTAAAATTACGATGATTCTAATTATGCCAATGAATTGTATCGTACGTAGATCGCTTCGTTCCAATCACAACGCGTACTGCGACTAATAAAAATAGAGAAATCACGAAACTCTGTCTCTCTCTCTCTCTCTCTCTCTCTCTCTCTCTCTCTCTCTCTCTCTCTCTCTCTCTTTCTCTTGCAAGCCACGACTCCATCGCGACGTTTTTCGCAAATGATAGCCATCAGATATCAGAGACGATGATCCGTCAGAGATCAGTGTGTAGAGACCGATCAAACTCTCGTAACCGATCAGAGAGCGCATTCCTTCTCGTCTACGATGGACACGAGCAACCGAATGATGAACCATTGGTTTCGCGTTTGCTGCGTCTGTTTTATGTCTGATGCTGGTGAGTAGAACTGTGATGCTGCGACCACGCGGGCGGCGTCGAGTGATTGAAGTTGACCGATATTGTGACCGGATGGAGAACGGTGTCGGGCCCGGTATCAGGAATGAAGCTCAGATGCGGTTTGATCAGAGACGCCTCGACCGTCAGCGGCACGTAGAACGAGCCGGCGTCGTGGAGCGCAAAGATCGGAACTCCGTGCGACGACGAAGACGACGACGATAACGACGACGGCTTGTCCGACGAACCGGTGCCATTCGACACCGGAGGCGAACACGACTTCACCCGCTCGGCCGAAAACCTCTGCTTGATGGAACTCTTAAACTTGTAATTAGTTGGTCGATCCCGACAGGAAGAAGCACCAGTAGCGGGAGGCGTGCTATGCGAGTGAGTGCTGTGATTGCTATCGTCGCTCACGATCGTCGGCGGGGCCACGATCGCCGGTCGCAGCAGCGGACGTTCCGGATCACCGAACGAGCTCACGCCCGAACTCGAGCCGTGATCCGAGTGGCCGCCGTTGGGCTGGCATATCGTCGGAATGCTCGGGTGCCCGTAGCCGGCGCCATTCATCGCGCCGTTCATCACCGGCAGTTCGGTATGAGGGAAACCTAACCGGTCGCCTGAAAAACACAAATTCGAGAATCAATGAGTAAAACAGATAAACCAAAAATTTATAAAGTTCCTTTATTTTTTTATGTCTCTTCCTAAACGTACTTGTGGCTAAGATCTTGTCGCAGTGCTGCTGCAGATGATTGATGAGCTGCACGCAGAGGGTGTCCCTCGCCAAGTAACCCTCGATTTCTATGAGAAAATGCATTGTCTCGCTTAGACACTCCTGAAAGCCCAGCCTGTAATGCTCCGCTGCGGTGGACGCGGCGGTCGAATGGGACACGCTGTCGACACTGTCCTCGGGATGCGTGTGCACCGGCATCATCGGCGGATGCTTGGTGTCTAAATAGAAAAACAATTTGTTATGCTGATGATATCACATGCCACGCGCGAGAAGCATCATCGAGAACGTATATTCCAAACAATTCGCGGCCTGCAAATACATAGCGTTCTGTAGACCGCTCGTGTACAGACCACCGTCGACTATTCTGCTTACATCTCGCGAAAGTACAAATGCACTTGGCGTACGACAATTTTATTTGAAAGAAATTGTTTTTTTTTTTTTTTTTTATTCTCGTTTACTCACCTTGTCGAAGGCCCTGAAGATGCTTCATATGACGAATCGCCATTTCAATGATCTCCGTCTTTTCGACTCTGCCTCGACCCTTCTTCAAGTATTCCGCCGGTATGAGCCTGCTGAGATCGGCTAGGCAATTGTTCATACGATCCCTTCTACGCTTCTCGATGATCCTGTGCGACATGGGGTCTTGCTGTAACACAGACAAAAACGCAACTCCGATTGTTTATTTTGAAATTTACTTGAGAATTTAAATTTTACCGCGTAGGAAACAAAGAAACATTTTTTATTTAGTTTCCTGTAACTGTTTACAACAAGAAATAATTTGCCGTAATAATTTCATGTTTTCTTTATTACGCACTTGATTTTTCTCACTTCAAAGCGGTAGCGATAATTGGATTAACGGTCGATCGGTGAGTGCTCGGTTGCACGTGCGTATGCACTTTATGTCCAACTTAATCCTGCTAATTAATCGAAAATCATTTCAACGTCGCGTTCAAGAATAATAATTTTCCGACCCATCGACCTTCGACAATCGATTCGGTCTGAATCAACGTTTGTTTTGTTTGAAAACGGTTGTTTTTTTTTTTTTTTGTGAATTTTTTTTTTTTTTTTTTTGAAAGGTCACGTTGCGATTCGACGCTGAGACACAATTAACTGAACGTGCCGCGTGTCACGGTCTCGCGCGACACGTTATCTCGCAGTTAGTTAGGTAATCGCTTTTCGACGAAATATTCGTCCGTCTGTCATTAAACAGAAAGACAATCTCGAGTTTACAGAATCGATGTGACGTAATGAAAGAGTTTTGTCTCGAGTCCGAACCGTTCGTTGAACAGAACTGTGCGAGGACATGATGAGAACACTTGTTTTTATACTTCTGCTTTTTTCACAACTTGGTTGTTTTTTCTCTGAGAGAATTTTAGAAAACAAGACATTAATATTAAATATTTTAGACTAGATGTTTTGGTCAACGGTCAAAAAGTGAGAATTTTTCAAAGAGCGATCGATAAAGTAAACAAGTTATACAAGTTTCTTTAAGATATATTGCGATGTCATAAAAGAAGAGACTTTTCATATTTCAAATATTCATTTTCGAAATAGATGATTTTAATCCTTTCTTTTTATTATTATTAAAAACGCGTTTACGCCGCGTCTTGTGGCAATCGAATCTTAAGTAATACAGTTAAGTAACACTATACGGTCTCGATTATGTGTGTCTCTTTTCGAAATCATGTGTTTTTTTGCTTCGCTCGATGATCACGTAATTTATTCGCTCGCTGTGAGCAAAACGACGCGACGGCTTACGCACTGTCTGACGTATTCATTAAAATTTGTATCAACAGATAAAAAAGCAAACCGAAAGGTCTGCTCGATGATCATGCGTTTTTAAAATAGCAAACAGGTAAAAACAGCGTCACAATGACGTCTCGAGTTTCGCGCTATAATTTACGAGTACGCGTAGCCTTTCTTCGAGTGATGGCAACGTATGACGCCGCCCGTTTCTGGCACATGGCCAGCACGTTTTCCATGAAGCTCATTCATGCGAAATTACGCAATCAGGTGGTGTTACGTGCTGTACGTCGGAAAACGGAAGCGCGGACTACGCAAAATGACGTAAAATCTAATATAAATCAAGACGAGGTAACAGTAGTTCAACACAGTTCTGTGATAAAATCCCGAAAGGAACGGCTAAACTCAATTTTTTTTTTCAAGTAAAACTTTTAATCAAGGAAAAACATTACTGTTGAAATAAAGTTCAAAGTGCTGAGAATCCAAAATCCTCGCGATTCAAAATCAGACGGAAAATCTCGAAGCGAGCGGAGAAATCGTATTTTTGTTCGACTGAGACATTTTTCGGAACAGGTTTTTCCCCGGAGCTGTTGTAAAAGACACACGGCGTGCGTCCGACGCTCTTTTCCGAGAGCGAGAAGAAGTAAGTAACGCGATATCGATTTCGCTTTCGAGAGTGAGATATATTCACCTCTTTGCTCAAACAACGTCTTTTCCTCAGCGGCGGCGAGTGCACCGACGCGTCGACGTGGTTGTTCGTCGGATAGTACTGCATGCTCAAGATATTATCCACACTGTGCGTGACCATCTTGCGTCGAATGGCCGATCGAAGCGCGCAAAAGCAAAGGAAGATATAACTTTTATATCGAATCTTCTTTCACGGAGAGATATTTCCACTTAGCGAGCAGAAATGACGAACTTTCGCTCTGAAAAATTGATCGCTCTTTATTTATACAAGTCTATTCCCTCTCGCAACGCGTGTCTTTCGGAAAGTGTTCCCGCGTTCGTCGATACACACGCGCGCACATGTATTTTTTAAAAATACGAACTTCTATATCGTTCGATATCTCTTTGTCAAACTGGAGTTCACTTTTGGGGCAAATTTTCCGACGACGAACAAATTCGAAGGAACTCTTCAAATTGTATATTTTTTCGACGTGTGTAGCTCGCGCACAAACACCGCGCACTATCGAGCGATTCTGTGTGTCGCGACACTTTTTAGTTCTGGTTGATTGTTAGCACCTAGCTGTTCCGCACGATCCAAATCAAGAGATGTCACGGTAAAATTCTTTCTCCAATTTTTTTATAACGTGTTTTATATTCTTATATTGTTAATTAAAAAAAATAATTTATTTAACAATTCGCACAAGTTCCGTTCGGTACTTCAGTTCGCAATATGTCCAGTTATATTGTTTCTCTTGATAAGATACGCATCTATATATCTTCCGCTTTAATTAAAAAGCAGAATTATAATAAATCGTTTCCTCTGTTTCTCGAGAGGAGAGAGTAGCGCGGAGTGAGAGCGATTATTAAAAAAAACTCCGCAAGAGAAATTGACGATGACACGAGTCGGGTTCCACTTCGACACTCAAGAGCGACGATGTCTCCCGTGTGTGATCTCAAACCGCCGCAATGCGCTCCGCGTTCTCGGCAAGCACTCGGCGACGACTACGAGCGGACCAGCGGCGACGCTCGCGTTTCTTCAGGACGGCCGCCGCCGGCGGGAGGGAGACCGTCGCGTCGGACGGACCGATGAAGTAGGCATCACGTGTCGGAAACGCGATGCATCACGTCCAACACGTGAGGCAACACGCGCGTCCGTCGCGCTCTGCGAGCCTAGCCTAGGGGTCTCTGCCTTGCCGTGTTTCTGCGGTCGCAACATTATACTCGCGACTTCTCTCTGCGCGCAAGCAAAGCGCGCGATAGCCCCCCGTTATCTGATCGTGCCCGTTTGACCCTCCCTCCCGTCCCGCCGAGTCTCGCCGGCTCCCCGTCGATTTTCGCACAAAGCCGCGTATTATCTCCGAACGCGATCGTATGCGTAGATTCATGAATAATTTACGAATATTTTGTGAACATTGTGGCAAGAAGCTTCGAAGAAAGATTTCGAATTCGTTTATAACAGGATAAACTACACGTACGACACGAAGTTTCGCGATAATAAATACGTACAGTATCATACAATGAATATTTGCGTGTTTTAAACTTACTGGTTTGTTTTCTTGGAAATACATTTTACTGTTCTCGAAACACAATATGTGTATTTTCGCAACGGAGGACTTTCACCAAAATGAGTTAGTAGAGTGAGATCTTGAAAAACAAACTTCTCTTTAAATGTAATAATTAAAGATATATTTCACGATGTACGTGTGAGAACGTAATTTCAATGTAATTTCTTTTCATTTTATTTGTGAATTAAAAGTTGCAGAAGTTAGTTGATTTATTTCAAACGGGAAAATTAACAATTGAGATCAGTCAAAGTTTTTTATGCGCGTTCGATGTAATTCACTAAAATGCAAATTGCTTTCCACATTGCATTATAGCATGTTGCGTCGCAAATAAATTAATTGAATTAATTGCGTAATTTAATATCTGATGCGATAGACTGTAAATTTAATTATTATTGTTGTCAGTAAGTGGGACACGTTGACAAATGTCACAGTTAGTATTTAAACATCAATTAAAAGAGAAACGATAGATAAATTTAAACCACCATCAGGGTATCACCGTCTGGTGCATTGTAATTAAATAATGTATCACATTAAACAAACACACATACAAGCGTAAACTTGTATACTTGGAACAACAGTAAATCACAACACACATCACTTGGAAACAATTACGCAAAGATTTACGCAAACTTATGCAAAACTTATGGCTAAAGCGTTTATGCGGCCCAAGGTCGTATTTAGTAAAACAACGTCGAGTGATGGAAACGCGTATAATATGGAACATACATTATTAATGTCTAAATTTATTTGTTCGACGTATGACGCTAGCCGCGTTTCATTCTGTTGTAATTGCGAATTAATAATTTACAGTAACTTTAGCGATGTGTTTATCGCGCAACTCGCAAGCGTAATAACGTTATTAACATTTATTAGAAAATCACAAAAGAGCGACGTAAAACAATACGGATTTAAGTGCATTGCTGTTACGTTGTAAAAAGAGCCGTTACTGTCCTCATGAATCAATCTTGTTTACTTCCCGTCGTGTAACAGTGACGTGCATTTTTCTTATATCCGCCGGATGTCTCAAATTCATAAAAAATATCTTTCGTTGTGTAAATTGTTTCGGTAATAATTAATTTTTCACTAACGTAAATATTTTTAAGTAATGACATTATTTGTATCGCATTAAATAAACTGTGACGATTAAGCGTTAATTAAAGTTTCGTAAATTAATGTACATTTATTTGTCGTTGTTGTTGTTGTCAAGATACATTAAGTAAGAAGAATTTTTAAAGAAAAAGTTTACATTGTAAGAGAGACACGTTTATATTCCTAGTAACGTGCCGGTTAAAAACATTATCAGTGAACCGAAAGGTCGACGCGATAAGCGTATAACCGGTTAGCGCAGGATTTTAGATTCTCCACGAAAACAAAAAAAACAATAAAAATACAAATAGAAGACATCTTTTTTAAGTGTACTTGTTGTGTGTGAGTGTGTGTTTTCGCTGACTCGCTGACGTAATTTTCTTCCGCAAAATAAACGAATTATTTTCTCGTTATCTCGCTAAAAGACAAGGCGACGTGGCAAAACATTCAGTTTTCTCGTTAATCTTCGCGCCGATTGGCGCGCAGTTTGTATCGACATTTTTGCCGGTTACGAAGTCTCCGGTACAATACACGAAAATAGGCGTAGACAAACACATTTGCGATAACAAATTTTAATAATAAGATATGAATGATTTATTTAAAGTTTATATCTCGGAGAATTTTATCTCACTATCTTCGAGACCATCTGCTCCAATATTGTTATCGACGTTTATCATTTATCTTAACAAATGAGACCAATAAGAAGTCGACGCGTGCTATTGCACACATGCAAATAATATATTTGTGTAAAACAAATGAACATAAAGAGCATTTTCTTCTTCTCTCAGTGCAAACGTAAATAATAACATAAATGCAATAGTATTGAAGAAAATATATTTATGAGAAATGTGTAAAAACAAACGTCGTGATTGTGATCAACATCAAAAGAAATAAATCTTGATGTCAGTTATATAAAATCGTAGGAAAGAGAATCGTAGCGCGCCTTGACATTTCCGAGTTGTTTGTCTTCTAATTTACACAGTGTGCAATTAGTTTAAATCGTTTAAATTTAATATGCAAATCGTAAGGCTATGAATATGTAAAAATACATTCAAGAAACTGGATTTAGCGATATCGCGCGATTATCGAACTCTTTTTCTCTCTCTCTCTCTCTCTCTCTCTTTGTCTCTCTCTCTTACTGGGAGGACCATATAATTCGCGCAAACACCCGCGAAGCCGAGATAAGTTTCAATCTCTTGCGTATGGGGCGACCGAAGATGTGACGAGCAAGTTATTTCAGAGTGTGCACATTGACCGGCGATGATATTGCCTCAGAGCGACGACGACAGCAGCGGCAAAGCGGGAACAAAGAAACCGATAGGGTAGAAAAGAAATTTCTGACGGAGAGAGAGAAAAAGCGACGCGCGAGAACCGCTTTAACGGGGTCGAGCTATCGGCGTACCGGATATAACCGGACCGAGGTGATCTCTGGCGCGCTCTTCGCAGCATCAAAGCTCGCATTATGACCGGGGGTTTATCGGCGAATGCGCTGACCGCGGTGGTCCGGGGATCCAATGTTTTTCAAACGATAACCGGGAATCACCGGATTTCTGTATCTCGATGACGACGATGACGACGACAACAAGCCGCGGCTCTTATCGTATCAGGTTCTCAGACTCGTGAGCAAGTTTGGATGCGTAATGTAAGTCGAAGAAAGTAAAATCGTGACGCTTTAATTCACGATGTGAAAATTACGACAAAAATTTGACGTATCCGCCGAATGCATAAAACTTCGTCACAATGTAACTTGTACTAAATACTAAAGAATTTTTTTTTATAGAGACGTTACATGAAAAAATTGTGCAACAAATATGTTTCAGTTTTATAAAGATTTCAAAATATTTAGTAGTTTTACATAAAATAGAAACTACGTTTAAGATAGAAGAGAACTACTACTAAAATATTTTTTATTTTAAAAACATTTGCATATGAATTTTCGACTTTTCACGGAAAGCAATGTTTATTTCACATTATCGAGTATTTCAGAAGCTAAGTCCTCCATAAAAGAAGAGTTTCACATAGGTTTTTATATAAGTTTGCGATTTGTTACGCAAAGCGAAGTTTATCTTACACCGATGAATGCTTTATTATTATTACGTAACTTATGTATGACTTCTCATTTGGCTAATATTTTATTATATATCACTTATTTTCTACAGACTTTGTAAAAAGCAATTTTATAAAAATATACAACATAATTGCAATAATACTATTTATTAAATTAATATCGCATATCGATATATATCGCATATCGATATATCGATATATCGATCTTCTTTTTGTTTTTAATTGCCAATTCCAGCAAAGTGTTAAAACGACTTTCTTGTATAAACAATTTTCGGTTCAAAAATTAAACGGAATATTTTTCTTGTGTGAGACGTTTCTCTCACTTTTCTAAAAATACAAATTATTATAACACGTAACTCTTATTAAAAACATTAACGAAGAACTTGTTGTCAAATGAAATAATTTGTGTGCAGAATGTACGTATAAGCACGTCGAAGAAAATTCAGCTTATGCAAATTCGGTACGCGGTACGATCCATATTTAGATATGAAAATAAATTCCTCGGCGTACATTGCGTGTCGAAGCAGCTGTAGCAACGATCGACGACACGCGCAATTGGCAAAAAGAAAAAAAAACAGAAACGTAGGAAGTACCGACTTAAGTACGTTCGGTGATACAGTTATCGACACTCTGCCGTTAGTTTAAAAGTTGCCGTTTATCTAAATTCTTTTGCGCGTGTTTTTCCTCGTGTTTAAAAGAACGCAATTAGTCAAAGAACCTCATTAATTCCTCGCAAGAGAAATATGTGCGCGGATTTTCCGACCGATCGCGCGCTAATGTCACACCTTTCAGGAGATATTTTTCGTTCTCCCGGTTGCGAGATATATTTTTGTCTTTGCAATTCGCGAATACGACCTTGTTGTCACAAACAGCCGACGGATGTTAAATGGTTGCTCCTTTAATAAATTAAGATCTATTCGGTAAACATAAGCCAATGTCGAAACCCCTCCAACGAAACGGTAACCTTGACGTGCTGCGTATTTCACTCGTAAACATTCACGACATTCGTGTGATGGTATTTATAAAAGAAAATCTTTTTTATTTAAGTATCTCCTTTTATTAAAAAAAAAACCAGCGCTAACGTCGTTTACATAAAATATTATTTCACTGACCTTTTATTTTTACGTCAGTGATTTAATGTCTTGATAATGCGTTACTGTAATTAACTTCATTGTAATCAACGTCACTGATATTTAAATATAACTAAAAAAAAAGATAAAATATATATGTACACGGAAAAAAAAAAGATGTTGAATCAACTAAAGTCTACTTCACGGGCTGCCACAAAAATAAATAGTTGATTCATTTGCACATGCGATTACTGTAATGTTTAGTCTAATTCCTTTAAGAATCTTGACTAGATTCTAGATTAAAGTAATCGCATGTGCAATTGAATCAACTATTTATTTTTGTGGCAGCCCGTGACGTAGACTTTAGTTGATTCAACATCTTTTTTTTTTTTCCGTG
>QVNV01000505.1:0-33509 GCA_014825455.1 Pseudomyrmex pallidus | reverse complement strand
TATTTGCTACGTATAAAAAAATAAAAGAAATCAGAAATCGAATTTTGAAATCATATAATTATATCTATCGTATATTCGTGAATAGGATGCTTCATATAAGTGAAGCTGCTTATACCGCAGACATAAACGTAATGGTCTAACATGCGTGCTAATGATTCACCGCGTTACTGGCAGTATGAGAGTACGGGCACCTATTCGGCGCCCGTAGCTAATTCGATTCCCGTGGTGAAAACGGAATTATACGAGCAAGATTTTGAAAAGCAAATTTACTCTGGACGCGCCGGTATCAGGGTTAATGGACAGTCCGGCGGGGTGTACCGGTCCGCGGCAAGTTTCACGAAAATTGGCGAGTGCAAACAGCTTACCGCTCCAGTAACACCCGTAGAGCTCGACCCGCATGCAAACCGTCCGCCTGTGATAGCTGTAGGGCAGAAAACGGATCTTGCTCGCCCACAGAGGCGGCTTCAGGTTGTGCTTGGACTCCAAATACGTGTTCGTGTTACCCTGTATTACCTGAAAGCACAGAAGCGTCGGTTCAAGTACAGGACAATTTCAGTTTTCCGGTCCGGTACGACGTTTGAGCTTTACCAAGACCGGTCGGTGTGAGTCTCATTAGCTCTCTTTCGTAGCGGGCGTTACATTAACCTCTCGGACACTCTGCTGCTCCGCGTATTTGGGCACGTGCGGTCATTCCCGTTCTGTCTCGTTTTCTGTGCCGGGCATATCGAGCGATACTGATACGAGATGTACGGAATGGCAAAGAATGAAAAACATTGGATACTTTTACCACGAGATGTATGAAGTTTTAATACCTCTACACACATATATCCATCTCTTCTCGAAGCTTATAAAATTTCATATTCAACGTGATATTTTATGCATGCATAAAAGAAAAAAATTCCAAATTGACAAACCATCATCACGATACTGATCCTCACGCTATTATCTCACGGTTTCGTTGCATTTAATGGATTTTTATGACGTTCTTCGCAAATCCACGTACGAGACGTTTCTCGCGCGTATCAATCAGTCAACCTGGCAGGTCGGAAAAAGCATTCGGCGCCGTTACTTTATATCCCGCCGTTTGGAACGTCGTGATTGTCTGGCAGTGGTCGATGACATTTATATCGCTCGGACAATGCCTACGTTTCAGCAGCGCGAAATGCCGCTGTCTCCCACCCGGACTTGGATATGTCCTGTCACAGAATGGACATCGCGTTCCACGGGATCAGACGGGGGCTAAGGACTAATTTCACCCTACATTCCACCACGTTAGGTCCGACAGAGAGACACAGCGAGAGAGAGAGAGACGAAGAGAAGAGAACAGCGGATACAGAGAGGAACTAACACGAACGCAGAGAGAATTGAGGAGGGACAGAGAGAAGGCTGACAGGGAGGAAGGGCGGGCGAGGGTTGAGTTAAACGTCCGCCGTCCGCATTCTCCGATCCCCCCGTCGAGGCGGTGTGTTGCCGTCGTTGACGACGTCTCTCTCTCTTCTCGAGCGTGCAGGGGCGACGGTGCAATATTGATTCCACGTTGTGGGTTTATGAATAAAATAAGCGGTTTATCCGACGGCGGTGTGTAGAGTGGTGTACGGTGTACAGAGGGTATACGCGGCGGCGTGGGAGGAGGCGGCACAGTCCCACGGGATCACGCGAAGTGGCGTTGCCCATGGTGAGTAGATAGCCAGGTACGTTTACGTACATAGGTAGGTAGGTATACGTGGTGTGGCGCACATACACACACAAATGTATACCGAGTTGCATGGTACATATTATACAGAGTGTATCGGAAGTCTCTCCCGTAATTACAGACCTCTTTCCAATAGGCTCGAGAAACGATGTCTCAAACTTGACTGCGGAGGGATGATTATCGCGTTATTTAAGATTGAAAATTAAACGACAGGAGTGCGAGTAGATAACAAGAAATCGATTTTAAATCGAGTGTACTTTAACGGGGATCTCAATTTAACGCTTGATTAACGCGAGGTTGACGCAAGATATTTTACGTTGGAACAACATTAAAAATTAGAACAATCGATAACAACAATTTGCAGATAAAATATAATATCGATATTTTAACTTGGTTTTCATCCAAGAAAAGTATGTACGATTTTTACATACACACCGCGTATATCAATGCATGCGTTTTTCTTAAAGGCGTAAATGGCGCGTACCGTCGGTGTACCGCTCGCGGCTAAATCTGTATGAACATGTAAACGTGCGGTTTTGTTGTGTAGCGGACCGGCACGACACAATCGCGTGACATCGCGTTTTGCGGTAGACACGCATTCTGCGCACGTCTCATGGCCGAACATATGGTTCATGCCTTTAGCCACCTTCCACCACTTCTCTCGGTATACCCATGCGCCGACCTCGACTACTATACTGCCGTCGACGTGCCGTGCTCTTCGTACGGGGACTCTAACGTGAAGGCGCACTAACCTGTATGTTCCTTCGGGACACCCTTACATATGTGTCGGGCTCGGCACACAATACCAGACAGGCTAAGCAGCTGTGACCTCCTTTCATCCTGCTCACATATCGATTCAAACTTCACTTCCTATTTCCGATCTGGCCCTTCGCAGTTCGCGATTGTTGCCTTCGAATCGGCGCTTCTACGGCGGTTCTACAACTTTTTGAGAACATTATTCGCCCAGCGAATTTCGAACCACTCATACAACCGGTTCTAACCAGTTTACGGTACACATATAGCGTAGTTCAATTACCGCCACCAAGACGTAAAAGCGTTTCATGGGTTTCCATCGGTATCCAACCCTTCCGAACGCTATCACCCTCCAAACTCGCGCGACCGTTTTCTTTCTTTCTCCCTTTCTCTTTCCGCCTTCTAGAAACAGATACTTCGAAAGTACTCCCCAAGGCGCGCCCTTACCTCCTTACCAACGGATAGCTTACTGCACCCTAGGTGAAAAACCCTCTTCTCCCTTATTCGGGGGTCGATTCTTTCTCATTTCACGGCGACCAGGGACCCATTTTAGCTGCGCGTTATGTTGCTGCCGGTTTTCGCAACGGCGTAGCATCGCGATCTTGCACCTCTGACATTTAACCGTTCTGTTCACTCTTTCTTGTTGTTTATAGTACAAGTACATATTTCTGAAATCGTTCGAAGTTAAAAGTCGCAATCACCACGTAAATATACGTGCTATGATCGTTACGTAAATCTTTTGTTTGTTGGCAATTATTGATATCACGCATATAAATGTAAAATAAAACCAATTAATAAAGGAACATGATGAAATAGTGTATGTTATAAATATATTTCTCCCACATGTGTGTCGGTCGCGATGTTTTCGGTAAAATTAACCGAATTGCGTCGAAAACTTGATTATGATACATAGAATATTATAATACATAACATCCGTCAGTTTCAATTTATATTACACTATTAATTTGCATTAGATTGTTGATTCATGAACATTACCATTTTCACGATCTATTAATCATCTAATCATCATATGTAAATCGTCGAATTAAATGCTCTCCATTCTGGTTACATCTATCACAGTGTATACGCACTGTGTATATATAATTCACGAACTATATACAGCTATACGAATCGTTGCGAGTACAATGGTGATAAACGAGATAAGAGAGATCACTGATACGTACGTGACAGAAATCTAATTTGGCGAAATAACGTGCAACCGAATGAAATGTTCTTCAACCATCAAAATTAAGAAACGCCGACGGAATAGAAAATGAAAACAGCAAGCCATTTTTGCAGACGAATGACAACAGAACGACGTGGCCGAGCACGAGATGGGACACATCTGTCGGCTCTTGTACGTCTATCGCGTAGCACTGGCGTTGCAAAATTATGCAGCTGGCACTTTCTCGAGACGAGAAACACCGAGTGCACGGCGCGCAGTGGAAAGGGGTCGTGTACAATGTAAAAGAGTCAAGAAGATGCAGCGCACAGCGGCCCGATGGAACTTTATCGTGACGGGTTCTTCAAATCGTAATAGCTGCATGCGCAGTTTACGGCGGAAGTGTACCTCGTAAATATGCATCTCCGATGACGTCACGATCGAAGCGCATTTCGAGGATGCTAGATGTGGTTGTAAACTTTCTAAATTCAGACGGTTATACGTCGAAAGAGAGGGATGGAGTCGTTCGAGTCTTTCATCGTAATCGTGACGTAAAAGTTAGCCATTTCAATTTTTTTTCTACGTATCCCATAAATATATACTTTAATGCACTTTGAAATAGTGCGGCAAAAAGAAGATTTCAAGTATATTCTCTTGAACTCACGGCTCTATGTGCTCTATTTCAGCAACGGAGATATTCTTCATTTATGCGAAATCTCATATTTTCAATGCACTGGATGCAAATAACGTTTGTATCTAATCTGAATAAATTTCAAGTTTCCTCATATTTTATTCATTTTTTATATCTACTTTTTTATGATGCGCTATACTTTTTGTACTTAACTTCTCTCGTGAATCTTCGTTCTCTTTCTCTCTCTTTTCCTCACTCACGTAACATGTAGATATTTCGTTATCTCATCGAAATCGTTTTCAAGATAGATAGATTACGATAATTTGGAAGTTTTGAGCGGCTTGAGGAAAAAATTTGATGAGCCAAGCTAAACGCGAGCGCTGCTTCTTTCTCCTGCGCGATTTTGAAGTGTTCATAACTTATGACCGCGCTCGTTTTTTTGTCTGTCGAAGTGCCGTATAAAGCGAATTTATTGCGTCGACGCATGCATGTCGTGACGATATGCGGCTGCCTCCGCGAATATTTTCGTGCACTTCTCTTGAATAACGCTATTGGAATTTCGCTCGTCGATGATGGCTCGTCGATATTTTTAGAACGTTCTGCCTATTACCGAATATATTTCTGCTACTGTCCGTCAGCCTTTTATTTGCGAAAAATGTTCGTTTTATTCAAGCCATGTTGCGTTGTTTAAAGAAAACTTTTAGTCATTCGATCATACAGAGAAAAAAATTTTATATACAAAAAAACTAGTTTTTGCAGTTTTATTTCTTTACATTCATTGCGCTAATTGTATATCTTCTTCATTCCAGTAGTTTTCAAAGAGAAAGCTAAAATAATCCGCAAGATATAAATTTCATGTTTAGAAATCTGATTTATAAGCCTCTTTTAATCATGATATATGTTTTTTACAAGAAATACTTTACATAGAAGAGCTTCTTATGAAAAATGAAAATCAAGATAAGAGGATACATATACATATATCAAACAGAGACGACGTTTTAAATTACTTTGACTCTGTGACTGCAATCTCTTCTCTATCATGAAACGTCTGCTATATACGCTCCTCTCGAAAATCCGCGTCGATCTTTATCCATTATTAAATCTGCCGGCTTTTGATGAGCAATAAAAGCGTAACACGTTAATGCGCGCCGTTATCGCGATTGCGAGTTATTACGCGATATCGCGTCCGCGGGACATATCGCAGTTGCCGAGTTGATCCGGCGCGTAGGCGTATCTCGTTTCGACGACGGGGGGTTTAGCTATCGCACCGAGGCCCAGTTTAGCCCACTTACAATCGCAATTATACACGCTGCGTCGTCGACGGGTGCGCACGCGCGTGTCGTGACACCGGTGAATTATCCCGCGAATAGGGAACGCGTTTCGCTAATGTCCCCGACTTCCTGTGCGTGCGGCATTACAACCGACGTCATATAGTGTCGGGCAATATCGCCCTGTTGTTTCCTTTATTTTTTCTTCTTTCCTATTCTCCACGCCCTCCCCGTCATACCTACCCCGTGGAAACGGCGTGTGATTTACGCGGAACTAGGATCGGCCCGGGAATCAACGGCAAGCGCCGGTTGCGTGTTTCGTTCGCGCACGCACGCATCCGTCTTCTCACGCACCCCGCTCGCACACTTCACTTATCCCGTCGACAATTATCGGATTTCCGAAACGAAATTCTCCCGCTCGCGCCCGGGAAGATCCAAGCAAACGATCCGTCGGTTCGTCACCGGACAAGATAATGACGGATCAAGGGACTGAAATCTATTTGTCTGTCCACGAACATTTACGTGATGATAACTATTACGAAAGTCATTATTCCGAGATCGCTCGTGCTCCGCAATTATACCTCTCTCGATTGAGATAATTGATGCTTTGTCGGTACACGTGTAAATGTATTAGGTGTATAATTATAGACAACGTGTTATTGTCTCGTCTTGTTCTTCAAAATAATATACGGTTCTCACTCTTTTCCTCTTTCACAAAACAATTAAATTTAGATTTTTGTTCTTTTATTTTTATATTTTTCAAACAAAAGATTATCGCGTTTCCAGAAAATACTATTCAGCACATTCAATAAAAAATTCTTTCAAAATACTTTATGAACATTTGTTGTGAGAATCGATATTATACGTTTCATCGTGATATAGCCAACTGAAAAAAAAAAAAAGAAAAAAAAAGCGTTATTCGTGTCGCCGGTACTCGCGTTACTGTATGAACTTCCGTGATTAAGTGTCGTTTTAAAATGTAACGCATAGAACACTCCGCGTTAAAATCTGTGGAAAAAGAGGGTGCCATGTCAGTTGCCGTGGGTCATTGTACTCTACCGAGGGCCGTGATTAAGAGCCGTTTCAAAACTGATGGCATATACCGATATGTCGCTTCTTTGAATGTTAAATGGGACCACTCTGATTAAGCATACTTTTTTTACGAGCGTTGTTTCGAAAGATTTTTATCATTTTGCACGAGAGATGATATAACAAATCCGATATTTCGGTTTCTTTATATATATATACATACCTTCTCGCGATATCCCGCATTTCAGTGTTTTCAACGCAATATCGAGAGATACACCATTCTCACGTTTCTAATTTAATTTCGCGTTATTTATTTCTCCGTATCAAAATAGTTTATCGCCACTGTTACAGCGCTTCGGCATTTCGCGCGCGCGCGAATTTACTTTTAACTTCTGACACCTATTAAAAGTGGTACGTCTCTTCTTAACTGCTTACGTCGCACTAAACAAGATAACGAGGTAAAAGATACAAAAAAAGCGTTCGAAAGCGCGGAGGTATCCACCGCGGTGCTCATTAAAAACTACGGGCGGGAAAAATAAGTGGCACAGTTTCGATGTTTCCCAACGTAAGCACCCTCTCTTCGCGAGTGCGCTGTTTTGTGTCTTAAATGCGGCGCACATCTGCAAACGTAATCGACGTATAACGTCGACGATAAACGCGTTTTATCAAACGTTTTATCAACATGAACGTGCTGTTTGCCGACTATTTTCAAGCAGTTTTCTTGATAGTCGACAAAAAGTCCGTGCTTCTTGCTTTTCATCGTGGTGGACAGGAAACAAAGCACAATAGTCGTGGACATGAAGTTGCGCTTAACAACATAAACTCGGTCACTTTGTAGATGTTCTTCCAGTTCGTAGAGCGTATGTCCAACGACACACAACGTGCAGTCCGCAGGGAGTAGAAAATATATCTATATATACATTGTCTTTTTTATACAGTATATATGTATAGACGCAGCGTCTTTTGCGTTTGTCTTGTCTCTCAGAAAATTGCTTCCGCGTCTTATATTGTAGATCAAAAATAATTGCTCAGTTTGCGTTTGTATATATTTTTCTTAGTTATAAAAAAAAAATTATATATAAATAGCGAAAAGTTTACTTAACGCAAGTTTGCTCGTCTGATAATATAAAGCGAGTAGTCTGATAAACACGCGGCGCATCGTCTCTGTATTTAGAATATATTTCAACTATTTGCAATTGCGATCCGCAAACTATTTTAGACGGTGTTTGTTAACGATGTTTGCGGCTTGCCATGCGCGCGGACAGACTTTGATGCGCTGATTAAAAGTACACCAATGGCATGCGTAGAAAACATAAAAATGCGCACAAATAATGTTGAAAGAATAATTAACGGTTTCAAGAAAAAGTTTAGCCGTGGCGCGAGTAGAATGGCGTAAGCCGGGAAAATTAATTACGGATGTTGTCGCAAAATTAAGATAAGCACGGGAGGCTTATAGAACGCTCCCGCGCGTACACAACATAGAAGAGATAATTATTTCATTAGAAACGATGCGTTTTGTAATACACACATTTACTTAAAAACATATTTATAAAAAAATTCCATTTATACTTTTTGTTATTATATACTTACAGCAGCGTCTCTTTTTATACGTTTTTCTATAATTATTTTCCATTTGAACGCAGTTCACAACATATTTCTCCTATATTTAAAACAAAACAAAAAAAAAAAAATACTAACGACAAGAGAGAAATATGTAATGTTATTCACTTGAACCCCTCATACACCATTAAAAGTTGCATAATTATAATGAGGACGCATTTTTTTCGAAATTTAAATTATTGCTACGAGCATCGACTATGTCCGGCTTTTCTTTGTATAAAAATAGAATTTTATTATTTTGAGAGATTTTTTTACTGCATTTCATATAAATGTGTTAATTACGGCGCTTTGATATAGAACGCGTGGCACCGTAACGTTCGAAACCCGGAACTCGAGAAAATATTATCGTTTCGAGCTTCTCCATGCAGGATGTAGCATTTCCTGCAAGCTGCCGTCTGTGCAAGCTGCACTTGGGCGAATTTACTGCGCGTCGGGAGATTCCAAGAAAATCTATTTAATCTCCCGCTCGTCGATGGAGCACGGTCGATGGAGGCACGCCGCCGCCGCTCGTGCTGCTGTGTACGCTAATGAGAAGTGGGGTCAGTTTTTGACGTAGAGTATTTATTATTGAGACGGAGCGCACTGCACCCGTTGCAGAAAGAGTTACGAAGTGTTTTCTCTTTTTTTTTGCGATAGCGTGGCGAGAGGATGAAGGACGGAAACGAGAGGGAGAAAGAGAGCAAGAGAAAGAACGAAAGATAGGTCGTGCCTCGAGCTTTAATTACCTCTGGCAGCCTTTTGAAGCTGTGTACCTCCGTCTTTCGTTTCCCTCTTCTCGTGACAATTATTATTAGTTATTACGCGGTCTTGTTCGCGACATTTTACGCCAGTGTGCACGTGCGCGCGCGAGTACGCAAAATATATTAGCGTTTCTCTCTCTCTTGTCCACAAAACTGGTGAAGATCCTCCTCGTTTTCTTATCGTCAGTCTCGGTGCACGAATCTTCATAGAATGTTCTTTCTCTTTCTCTCTTCCCTATCCGGATATCTTTGCGAAAGCTTGGAAAAACTTCCTGTACTGCGGCGCAAGATGCGGGGGAAAGAGAATATTTGCTCGGGTATATTTGCTGCGGAAGCAAAAATTTCGCTCCCTTCTGCGAGCGTCTCTGCCAAGCTAATCTCATTTCCTCGCACAATAATTAATCGGATTTCTCTACATGACCACTTTATGTTTATCCTCAGAAAAAGATTTTTTTCAAATTTCTTAAAATAAATAATAAAAATTTCTAAATATTTATAAATCTTATTTATGAGAGAGAAAAAGAGAGAGAGTATAAAAGTGTGTGTTTACATTATTCCGTTTAATATTAACTATTTGTTTTATATATTTATAGCATAAATATTTTTTTATGCGGTACATTTCAAATTTATGTTTTTGTCCATGACAAGAGAAACAAATCGAGGTCAGTCCTGGTGACAAAACGGTTATTAATCGTATCGATCAAAGGGACTGTGCACAGAGCGTTTGCATGAAATTATGCGGCTGATAACGGTAGACATCGTCTTCAATGTGTGCAACGAAGACGCAATCCTCTGGCGTATTAGCGCCGGCGCAAGCTGGCTATCAATATTAACAAGATAGTAATCGGACGCCAGATGTAGTGACATGTTCGATCGATAACGGATAGTTGGTCCCGAGAGAGACAAATCAATACGATACCGAAATGTCGTTTCATCATCTTCGTCGTTCTTTCGCCGACGTAATAACTGCGTGTCATCACGACACTTTTAGATGCGTACAACTCATTTGCGCGGATACACTCCAAAAAAGTAAAAATACGATTCGGTTAATAATTAGGCAATGAATAGTGATGAACTCTCTCTCTCTGTCTGGGACATATGTCGACTCGAGAAATTGTATTCCGCCATGGAATTTTAGATTCGTGTCAATGTTAGCGCTTGTCTAATTGCATCATCATTAATCATGCGTTTAAGTCACGTTTACGAACGCTTTCCCTTTCTATCGGCTCAACATTGAATCAAAGCCAAATTAATATGTGCATATAAAATCCTATAAATTTACTTAAATTTATTTGAAAACAATTTTGAACGTTGACAAAATATATAATTCAATAACTTCACAATCAAAACTAAATTGAAATTAAATATTACGTTAACCTCAGTTCAAGAACATTCAAAGCGTATTTTAACTTGGATGCGGCACACTTCATGCGCGCAGAATTAAATAATCATCAAACTTTGATTCGACTGCTCGTTTTTCCAAGGGGGTAAAATACCCCAACTTGCTAGGTAGAAAGCCGAGGCAAGGGTTAATCATAATAAAGCACTGAATAATCATGAAGTTAATCGCGCGACACACGAACTGAACCTTCTCGTTGACGATGGGAAGAGCAAAGGGAACGACGAAGCCGCGCGGTCCCCCGGCGCATTAGCGCCGGCGCGAATGGGCCATCAATATTAATAAGATCGTATCCGAACATGGGCGGACACGTATAGAGACGACCGATCGAATGGCCAATTTGCCTAGCGGTTAGGCGAGCCTTTTTCGTCTCGCCTCTCTTTCAGTGCGTGTATCGCTTATTCTTAGCACCGAGATGTGAGAAACGTCGCTGTATTAATGAACGGGAAGGGAGATGCGTCGTCTCACCGCACGAAATCGTGCCCGAGGGAACGCATCGGCGAACGAGGCTTAAAGTGTCGTAATAGCGACGTCGACGTGGTCCATAAACATTGGCCGAAGGTATGGACTTGGCTGAATTCATCGGGAACGTATCTCGTCGCCTCTGGCGATGCTCGTGTGCGGCTCCCTCAAAGGTAAACGGTGTACCGGGCCCATTCGATGTTTGCAGTTGCCACCGCGTGGATAGAAGAGGCCACTTGGAGCGATCTCTCCTAGCTGATTGTTTGAACGAATGTTCGCTTTTTCACGAACGTTCGTTAATAGTAGAACATGCTTCTTCCGGAAAACGTAGTTATCTATATTTGATAAAGAAAAACAAGTTCTGTCGGTGACGGAAGAGGGAAGAGAAATTTCCGCGGTAAAGCACTATTTCGGCGAGATAAATCGTTTCTGGTATACCAAGAAGTGGTGGTTGTCGGGTCACGAAATACCGTAGTTAAGCTCGGAAAGTCTTTATATTTTATGAGAGGTCCAATCTGGAAAATGCCCCTAAATGCGGCAATGCGCCGGCATCGATCGCGGCTTCGTTGCCGCGTAGATATGAACGAAATACACTACCGCTAATGCATACACTACAGATAATACCGAGTATCCTAACTTTACGGCGTCCATCACGAACTCGTTCCGCTCGCCGCAGCTGCTCCCGCTAATACTTCAACATAGGCTGTACCCCGTCGCGTGCGCGCATGCAAGAGGGAGCAAGAGAGAGACTTACTCGCAGATTCGGTCGCGAGCAGACAAGCGGAAGACTCGAAGCATGCCGGCAGTGCGGGTTTCGACAAAGTGGCGCGCACTGACGGGATACGAAATTAGCTTACGGATTCGCGATAAGCGGCTTACGTTTCGAGCAAGGATAATCCCGCGTCCCGCAATCGATTCTTGATCGTCGGTGAAACACTTTGAAGTCGCGCTTCAGCTCGTCTGATGGTTCAGCGGCATTCGCGCGTTGCGCCCTAAACTACACTCAAACAGAACGCGATGCCGACTTGCCACCGGAATAACGATCTCGACACCTTCGTCAGAGGAACGATGGCGCGATTATTTAGGGTCAATGCCCAATGATCGGGATCGGGGCCTATTTCGACCGACAATCGCGCGGCAGCTGCGGCATCAACTGGCGCCGATAGACGCGCGAATCGGCGCCGGCCGCACATAAATCACGATAGCGGCAAATGTTTTTGTCGAAGTGGCCCGCATGCGTCGATCTGACGTTCCGTCAGTTCCAAAGAGCCGCGCTGATTTCTTGGATTGCGATTTACCGTCTTGATGTTAGGTTACGATTGATGTTGAAATCAAAGTGCAAAAATTTTACAAGTTTTTAGGTCGATTCTGATGTAAATTCTCATTGACAGTTTTTTATATTTCTTTCCTGTATGTGGTAGAAGATACAAGCAAAAAATAATTATATAAAATTTAAATAACGTGCATTAATTCAAAAAGTAAAAAATATGTAGACAAATATATGTAATGAGTTTTCTAATTTTTTGCGCGCACTTTAATATTAGATTAAATCATTAGGTTAATAGATAGATAATGGAGAATTTAATCAGTCCGACTTAGTAACTCGGTCGGAAAACGCCGCACAACTTTAGCGTCAGCATTCCACACTTAGTATCCGTAATCTAACGGGCGCTACGATAGAGAAATCTTTAATTAAGTTAAAGGCGCTCACCTCCTCTCCTTTGATGTCTCTATATCGAACCCATTTGCCCAGTCGCGGCCTCCAGTACTCCAGCATATACGCTTCTGCGAATTCAACACCCACGCCGTTTCCGAAGCGGCCTTGGGTAGCGGTGGCCGTGATCAAGTGGACCGTATGAAGGTCGATCTCCAGCCACTCTCGAGCTTCCTTAGTGATTTGGTTCTTAGGGCACCAAGCGCCGCCGAGATTTTCCGATTTCAATCTATAATCGACACAATTGAGTATTGAGTTAATTGTCATGTCAGTTCTTTTAAAATCGCATCAATATGCTTCAACGTATATATTTCATTTTCTAATAATACATTAATATAATTATCTTCATATATCAAGTTTTTTTACCAATTTATTTTTATTTAAAATGTAAGAGAAATTAGGAGAACGTATGATTTGATTAAGTAATTAATACATATAAAATATATAAAATCTCAAACAATCTATACACTCTGAGCAATCTGTCTAGCCATTAATTTGAAGTTTCACTAAATTTCAAACGCAGTATATTTCCAGTTCGGCTCCGCGTCGGCTCATAAAAGTAACAATCTAATTAGATGTGAAAGTATCGAGTTAGTTTCTCGCCAGAACCGTTTATCTTCGTTATCCAAAGATCAACCAATGCGCAGTCGGCCATCGAAATCCTCGCACCGAATTCCGATATTATCGCGTTTACGTGCACGAGAAATCCGAGATTTCGTGCTCTCTCTCTCTCTCTCGAATGTTATTTTGCTGACGCCACACGGACTGCACTCACAACGTAAATTCGAATTGCATTTTAATGAAGCTTAAAAGATTTGGCAGTAGAGTAAAAGGATATTTCGAATTCCTTCTTGCTTTGAGAGTAAACGCGTGTTCGTAAGCTCTTGATAATGTTCGTAGAATGCTATATTTATTTTAAAGAAAGATCACGATAAAAAAAAACGTACATTATATTATTTATAAACTGCACCTGTTAGTATTGCTGCAATGTTGTCGCAACAAAATAAAATCGAAGATTAAAGAAGATATTATTTATTATTAACGCGGAGGTCCGAGAACGTGAGAACGTGATAAATATCGTCGCCGGATCGAACGTGAGAATGGGCTTTCCGACTCACGAAATCATCGAAAATCCGGAAGCTTATCGAGATTTCGAAAGTCCGGTCTCCGAACGTCGAATTTACATAGGCGGGAAATCGGAGATTCCAAGTGACCACGTATCATCTCGCGCAGGTGATACGGGTCGGACGAGGGAATACGCGGGATCATTTATACGTTCAAGCTTCGCCCTCGTCTTGTGCTACAGTTTTAATCTTCGAGAGGTCGAAAGCAAGGCAAGGAATGAAAGAGAGAGAAAGGGAGAGAGTCCTGTGTCGAGGCCAGCATGAATAAAACATGAAGCGCGAAGCGCCTTCCCTAATTGCGTGGACCGTTTAAACGCTCGACTAAGAGTGGCGCTCCTTTTCGACGCTACGCCGAGGATACGTATAGTTATATACGGGGGTGGGTGTATTCTTCTCAAATTGCAGATTAGGAATCGCTGTGTGAAACAGTCTTGCAGACTCAGCACGCTCAACATATATTTCAACGCGCCGGGAAGAGAGAAAAGCGGCGAAAAAGGCAACAATTCGCGACATTACGCTGCAGCGACGGGGGATGATTGTCCGTTATACGAGACATTTACCGCGACGAAATAAGATACAGCTTGTAATAAAATGGCGCGACAAACTGCATTTTTACGATACGGAAAAATGATTATAACAGTCTTCCTCGATAATGAGAGATATAAATGAAAATATGTGTTACACGTGATGTTTGAACCATCGCTGATCCACGATGCTAATAATCGCGAGCTTACGTTTGTCATTAGTCGAGTGCGATATAACGTTTCTGCATTCTCAATACGTGTCTACGCCCTCAATACGTGTCGTTATAATAGTCATGGCCGCTTTCGCGAGATTTACAACCTGCGTGGTGCTGAAGCACCTCTTTATCGCTAACAACCGGCTCGCACAACACCAGCTGGTTAGCTTGAACGTGGAGCAGCAATGATAAAGCGAAGGTTTCACGGCGCAAAGGTTTCCATACATGCGAATTTTTTACGCGTGTGTCTGGATTTGTAAATTTATTTATTTGTGAAAAATTTCACAAGCAATGTTTGTTTTTACAAACAGAGAAGTGATTTCGAAAAGTGATTTAAAAGTTTCGCGATCACACTGTGATAATTGGGGACAAAGTCATATGTACATCGCGAAATGTTTGTGATAGACGCTCCTGATAAATGAGTAAACGGGAAATTATTTTTTTTTGTTTGCAACAAATACCGATCGATGATATTTATTTAAAACGCTGCAGCTGCTGCTGGTGAATTTTAATTTCCGCATATGTACTGTATTGACGATAGCGATTCGATCAGACTGAAATCGAACAACTCGTGAGCGCGACAGGAGCGAACGATTAAAACAAATGCATTCAACGATGTTGAACACAGCAGCACGGCGTTACTTCGTGATAGTAGCGCGTGATCCATAAAAACAGATAAACAAATAAGTTCGTGTGATACATAGTAGTATTTAAAAAGAATCACAAACAAATTGTTATTACACGTATTTGAAAAAAAACGCAAATGCTTTTTTTGAAAAATATTTCAAGCGCATTTTGTGCGTATATATGTGAGAAAAAAAAATTGCGACAAGATTACGCGAATTTACTTCGAAGTAAAAACTTTAACCTCTTGGTGAAAAAATTATTTTTCAACAGAAATACCATCCTTCTCCCGAATTACAAAGTTTTGCTATCTAAACTAAATGTAAATATATGCAAACGCGAATTCACTTCTGCGAAGACAATATCCCGCCCTCTCGGCTCGTTGTTCCTCTTTTATCGTCAAAAATCCGCGGCGATGTTCAAAACCGGCTCGCGGGTTCTATTTATAATAACTTACCGAGAGTGGTTGCGCGCGCGCGAAGCGAGGAAGGATCGAGGTGTGTGGTCTCCGCGCGCGTGTTCTCCAAAAAGACGATCCCGTATAATCGTTTCCTCGGCCGTAGGACATGACGCCGAACCACCGAAAACTCCGTGTCGTTCTCTCCGCACGAGCTGACACGGTCGGACGGCATTAAATCGAGCAAGACGAGAAGAGGATAACGGCATCAGTGGCGAACTTAAATTTTCCATCGCGTCAACCGGCTCCGCCAGACCGATTCTGCATTCCGCGTTCGGAATTAACGGGCACGTGACAGCGGGGGAACTGCTCGCTATCCGCGTGCGTTAACGCGTCTGCATTATGCAAACCATCGATCGTGAAGATTGACGGACATCTCTCGGTGAGCCGCGCCGCGCCGTGAGTGCTCCGTCGGAGAGCAATCGATGGAAAAAGATTCGCGCGCGATTTCGTACGACAAAAGCACACACCCTCGTCCCCCCGTCAGCCGCGGTCAGAATTTAATTTCGCAGTGAAAAAAAAAAAAAAAATCACCGTTATTACCGTTTCGACGACGACGTTGTCGGTCACGAGAAAATTGAATCTGTCACGCAGCGGAATTTTTATCGTTAGGAATTGAACGATCGTCACACGAAGAGAGAGAAGTTATTTTTCAGTCTAATACAACGCGCGCGCGGAAACACTCGAAACACGACGTGACGATATGTTAAATACTCATGCCGGTGGAATAAAGAGATTCCTTGCCACATTATGCGACTGATCAATCCACATCCAATTATTCCGCAGCCTTAATTATATCGGTAATTAATTAATAGCCGTCGTCGTGGTAATCATGGATAATTTTACTTGTGCAATCAGATATTCAGATATCGGTTCGTTGGCCGAATAAATCCATTGACCGCAAATATTCTTTAGACGTGTGCCAGTTTTATATTCATCTTTTAATCACATCTCGATTTCTCCGCTCGTTAAACGCGGTTTGAAAAAAATTCCGCTCTATAAAGCGAATTTGCGGCTTCAACGAGTTCAACGACGACGACGACGACGACGACGACGACCAAGTTCTCAACTAGTTCTCAACTAGAACGAATAAATAGCGAAGCGCTCTTTGTGAGGCGGCGACCGGCCGGGCGCTTCTTTTGTTAGTAGCGTAAAATATATATTTACATTCTCGAGTTAAATGCCACGCGACAATGAGCTCTCACTGGCATTATCTTTGCCGATGAGCGAGCCGCGCCTCTCGCGCGATAAATGTTATCGCGATAGACTGCAGCTGGGCAAAAGTACCTCTCTTTAAAGAAGAACCGGTGTGATCCTCTTTTGTCGCGAAATCGAGAAGATAATCTCCCGTCACTTACCGACCGAATTTTTACCGGTACTTGCTGTCCTTTGTGCCGCTACTTGTCCTTAATACGAGAGATGCACTTACGTAACGCAAATATTGCAAGACTCTCTAAACGATTCTAACACTTATATCATCTACAGATCTCTCATCTATCTTCTTCATGACAAAGAGCATTTTTCTTATATCAAAGAAACCAAATCTCTATATTTAGAATCTATATTTAACGCTAATTAACGTTGATCTTTGTGCGTCGAAAAAAGAAATAAAATGAATATAGAGATAGAAATCATTTTGTGCCGGACCGTTTGCGAAACGTCAGTTAGATCAGAGGCTATTTTCGGAGAACTCTCTCTCTTCGTACGCGATGCTCGGGGCGTCTCTGTTCCAATCATTCTGCGAAGTCTCGACTCGAAATGTTGAGAAGGAGAGCAAGATCGAAAACGGGATCCACTTCGGCGTCGCTCGACGCAAGCAAGCGTAATCGGCCGCGACTATAAGCGGCACGCCTGTCTCTTTTAACCGCCGTCTTCTTCTCATCTGTGCCTTTCTAAATTATAGTGTATCAAGTAATGGCTCTAAGTAAGAGCCATTACGAGCCCGTTAAAAATTGGCTAACTCGACGCCATCGAGTTCTTTCCGTGGCAAATATCTTGTATCGTGCAGTTTCCCCTCTATTCAGGAAAATCGTTCGTATTATATTTCAAGCTGTTCGGAAGCGCGCGCGTGTGTTAAAGTGTGTACGTGTAACCGCCATATATACGCGTACAGCTCGCTCTCCTCTCCGTTTGAAAGTTTTAGCACTATTAACTATACATGTACGTACGTGTGCAACGTCACGTAAACAATAACAACTAAAATATTCCTCGCTCTCGCTGTTGAAAACAACAAACCCGAGAGCTTAATGGTATGCATCGATGTAATTAACACGTAATCACGGTTCACTCATGGAAAATAAATTAAAACGCACTCGCTATTTTCGTTCCGAACAAAATTACGCGGCAAAAGTCGTCTCGTGATTTCTCAACCCCCTTCCCTTCTCATTCGTCCAATTTCTCCACGTGGATATCTCGCCCCCGCGTTCTATGTTCCTATTGGTGTCTTAATTGCAGCCATTCTAGAAATGCCGCGCTGTGAACGGAAACACGAAGAAAAGGAACGGCGGAAACGTGCGGAAAGAACGTGCAGCTGCGCGATTCCTGAAAGGAGGGTGCAGATATACGCGAAATATAGCGTTTCGTTCTTTTTTTTTTTTTCTCGCGCGCCAATTGCACGTCAAAAATTTTTCACTCGATAATTGAAAAAGACGCGCTCCATTAGCCCTCTCGCGTTATACGCGCCCTGGCGTAAAACTGTTTACTTTTCCATTCACGGGTGATTTATTGCGGCTTACGACGCTGTAAAGCTCAGATGTGTTCGATTGAAATTTACAAAATTGTTTTGATTGTATTATACAGTTTTTCTTCAACTGCCTAAAAAAATCACTTATATGTCGCAAAAGAATGAAAAAACGCGTATGTGCACAGTAATATAAACACGTCTTTTTGTACATTGTATATCTATTTACGAACAAGGAGCTCTGCATCAACATTCATGTAACTGTTCAAGTTACGAACCACTTATTCTAGATTCCGGGTATTTTCAGTCGCTAGGAGATTTTTCTCGTGTAAAGCGCACATCTCCAGTTGTTTTAATTCGCAACGGCGGACGTTTTCAGTATAACAAGAGTCCGGGAAAGAGCGCTGGCTTCGTATTCTTTTTTTTTTCTTCCTCCTTCCTAGATTTTTTTTCTTTTTTTAAATACGCGCTCTCGACGCCCGCGGTGCGCGAGAAAGAAAAATGTGCCGTAACCGCGGTAATTCGCATCGGAGAGGCGCGCAACGTTCGTCGGCCTATCATCACGCGAAATTCTGAAGAAAATGGCGGGGCAATTCTCTCTTTCTTTCTTTTTCTCACGTTTGAACAACACAAAAGAGAGAAAGCGCGCGCGAGCGCGGCTGTAAACGTCCGTAGCATCTCGCGCGCGCCTGAGGCCGCCCTGTATTAAATTAGATGGTGACGTGCGCGGAGGAGGATCTCGGGCGCTCGCGCGATGTGGGGGCGCGCGAGCGGAGCTCATCAAGACTCGGAGGCCCATTCAGCCGGTCATTGTCTGCGGTAATGGAATGTATTAATATCGGAGAGCCCGCGGGGCCGTCGACTAACGCTCCATGTATACTCCCCGGCCTTGGTGTGCTGCCGCGCGTACCCGTTCGGTTCTACAACCGCGGCCTGGTCTGGACTGGGATACGTCCCGTGGGATGGAATATTCGTATAAACCGCCGCTACACTGCAAACCGCCGGCGAATACCGGGGCCCCACGCATTAATATCTAAACGCGTGCGCGAGAGAGGTAGAGATAGATAGAGAGAGAGAGAGAGGTCGGGGTGGTTGGCGCACGTACTCTGCCAGTTGCATCTCGTATTCATGCGTTGCACCGGCGGCTACCAGAGGCGTTACATGGCCAACCCTTTTGCCACTGGTCAGGTGTAATGCTCTTTTTAGTTCAGGTATGATACGTCAAAGGTCCTTTTGTGATAATTGCGTTAGAGAGGACGAGAGGGCTTGCTGTTTCTATGATGCCCGTGTCTGCTGAAGGCGATCTGTGTTTTGCACTACCAGCCATGCGCTCGCAGGTGGAAATTAATTTGGAATGAAATTAATTCTAGCGTCGTACTTAATCGTTTATTAATTCAGTATAAAGCAAAAAGTTACGTTAAACATGTATTCGTAATTAAGCTCGTTTTAGTATATTAATTTCCGGGAACACGTATAAAACGGAAAGTTTTAAGTATCTATTAATGTTATCATTACTATGAATAATTACGAGCGCAAATAGCACGATTAAGAGACAGCGTCGAATAATGACGTAGAAATTATTAACACAAAACAGAACGCACGTTATGCGGCAGTATGTAAATCCCCGATCGGCCATAAATTCGCGATGAATAATTTTTTGTCGTCCGCAATTAAAAATAAATTCGCTTTTAAACCAAAGAACAAACCAGCGCTCGGGGAGAAACGATCATTTTAAAAACAACTCTATAAATATTCATTTCGCGCGAGCAAGTGCCAAACGAGAAACGATAGCTATCGGATCGAAAGATACGCGGATTACTTAATTATACGTTGTTGCCCGGAGAATTTATTTTCGCGGGGATAGGCGTTAATTTATAATTATGCCTCGTAAGCTTTCTCGCCCGCCGTCTCGTCGGGGACTTTTTTTTCTTTTTGATTTCACTACACCCTACGATAAGAGACGTCGACTAATCTCCGTTAGCCGGTCTTCGCGCGCATAAGCGGGACCAAAGCTGCGCCCCGGTTAGATTAGAAATAATTACGTTCACGACCGGTTTGCTCTCTTTGTTCGCGCGTAATAACGTCTTTCGCCATAGACTTACAAACCTGATATTCCGGATTTTACGTATTAACGAGCGCAGCCGGGCGGTCTTTTAGTATTCATGCGCGCGAAGGCGTCACAATTAACTCTTTCGCCGAAGCGGTGTGTTTTACTTTCACACAAAACTCCTGTGGTTTCCTTTGACAACGTTCCTAAAAAAAAAACAACAACAACAACAAAAAACAAAAAGTGAAGAGTGGCATGGCTCAAACGCATAATTTTGTGATAATAAAAATGATACACCGCACGAGAGCAATAATTTGCTATAGTTAGTTTTATGAATATTCCATCGCTTTCACAGAAGCCCAATTTTTGTTGTGTGTGCAAAAGACGTCGGAATAAAAAATTTTTTTTCTTTCGTTGCGAAACGTTTACACGCAGGTCGTTTTGCGATATCGGCCGCGTTACGTCGGGTCAATCGGCCGCGCATCGGTTGCAACAGAAGGCGCCGGTAGATACGAGTGATCGATGGCGGTCAGGCCAGACTATCCGAAATGAAAAACTGTCGCTTACCGTGCCAGGTGGGGACCGACGTTTCCGGCGTCGAAGGTGGAACTGGCGTTGATATCCGCGTCCGGGATCGCCCCGGACTCCATGCCGAGCGGCGCGATGCATTGGGCTGCAACAAACGAACGTGGCGTCGCCGAGGTTAAAGCGAGGTTTGAATTTATATACCGCCTCCCTATATAGCGCATCGGCGTGCATCACGGCCGGATCATAAACGGCTAAATAACCAGCTAACCGAGATGGATCTGCGCGATAGCCGCTTTACGCTCTCGTGTACGGCTGCCTGTCGTGCGGGTGGAAGTTACGGTTTGAGGGTCGGGCGGTACCTGCACGCGGAGGAAGCAGTAGAGAGAGAGAGAGAGAAGGAGAGGAGAAGGAGGAAGAGAGGTCGCCTCAACGTTTCCGTATCTTCTGGACCAATCTAATTGTTTCATAGGTGAACACAGCTGCCTTGCGAGGATCTGCGCCACTGCCGACTGCAACGCCAGGAACGAGATATCTTCCTGCACGAGATAGCCGCAAGTTGAGTATTTATTGCGTCGTTGACGACGACGACGACGACGAAAAATGACTTCGATAACGGAAAACCGAGATGCGAAACGCGACTCGTGAAAGACACATGCGCACGCGAAGTTTACGTCTCGGTCATAATAAATTGACGACGTTTTTAGGCGCGATCGTTGTACGCTCGCTCGACTTTTACAGATCCTCGTCGTCGACGAGGAGCGCCGCGCGCGCGCGTCACCGATCGGTCGGTCTCCCGCGTATCCACGCTCGAGGAGTATCGAGTACTCAATGACAGGGTTAAGGGCCATCGAAGGAGACGATACCGTCTACTTTGCATACATTATTCCGATCTCTACATGGCGCGAGCATTTTCGAGAGGCGTTACCGCGGTCCATCCGGTCGTGCAATAAAGTTCAAAACCAAGTATATGATGTATGTTCGCATTCGCATACGTGTCCGTGTCACGGCGGTATCATTAGGGGACGAGGACTCGCGACATTTCGCGTCGTTTCTTTTTTTTTTTTTTGTATTTTTCTTCCTTCAAGCGCCATTAACCGCCCACGCGTTATCGGCCCTTTGTCTCTCTTGGAAATACGTAGAGCACGGACGCAATCATCCCAGGCGGCCGCGAGCGTATACATTGGCCGTACACTTCAACGGACCGTATGCTTCATTGTTGCTATCGCGTCAAAGCCTAGCTTGAATTCACAGACGCGCGTATAGTGCGCGCGTTATACAGACAAGAGACGCGCTTTACACATGAAGTTGCACCAATAAAGCCTCAATAATATCTTAATAACAAAAAGTGCAACTTTACGTATAAAAGCACTAATGCCTCTGCCTGCACACATCGAATCCTTGTAATTCGACAAAGGGCCGCACATCGAAGCGTAACTAATTCACGCACGACAATCCGGATCGGTAAAAGCTTGCCTTGCTCTGCCTCGGAGCGAAGTCTCATGTGTATGATGCGCGCAGCGGCATCGATTACGGCATTACGCGCGCGGGTCGAAGTAATGATACCATTACGCGCGGCGCGGAAACTGCTGAAATTTAAAGTAGTCTGGGCGGATCCGACGACGGTACACACGTAGTATACACCGATAACGCCTAATGCCCGGGAGAGAGAGAGAGAGAGTAAAACGAGGGGAAGGATGCAAGCTTTATACTACGGGAAGAGGAGGAAGAAGAAGGGGAGACATAACGGAAGGAATCCGCGCTAAGCCAGCGCGGAACGGAACGGACATGTAGGTAGCCATTAATACCGGACGAAAGTTTGCAGTGTTCTTCCCCGACGATACCGTTTCCCTTCCACCCTCTTCTGACCCCGCGCGTAATTCCGCGCTCCGGATGGCGGCGCCGACCGGAGTGAAATGTGTATTTTGGTCTTACGTTTTAATCCAACGTACTTTATTGCCGAATGGAATCTCTGCGAAGTGTGGATCCCTCGTCGCGGGAGGTCGTCGACGCGCGGCTTAAGAATATAATGCTCGCAATTTGCACGACACGCAACTCGCGCGACGACGATGACGACGACGACGACGACGACGACGATTGCGCGTTTGCACAATCGTTTCATCCTTACAAACCGATCTCTCTCGCGCGAGCTCTTACTCGTTCTTCATTGAACATAAACCTCCGTTAAAGAGATGTGATTATCGGAAACGCGATAACGGAAACGAATCGGAAGATACGCGGACCGCTAATGTGCGCGTTGCAATTTTGAACATTGCGAATCTTAAGCGGCGCAATAGAATATCGATCGTAATCAGCGGACGGGAAGTTGTACGCCTACAAACGCGCGCGGCACACATCGCGCCGGGAACTGGCAAAGCGGCCGAGACCGGATTAATCGCCGCTATTATTAACAGCGCTCCGCTCGTTACATCGTGATTCCGGCGCTTTAATATATGTATGTATGTCCGACTTCCTCGGAGTGCGCACCGAAGCCGATTAGAATCAATGGCAGGAAAGTCGAGTCGACAAAGAGAGGAAACGCCGATCGCGCGGGGACTGGTCGTTATTATTAATGAAGGCTCTCTCCCTCCGATGTATCGCGATGCCCGCGCCGCTAATATATGTCTTCGAATTCCGCGCCGGTTATCGATAGCAAGAAAGTCGTGTCCTTTCGCGATGAGAACGAGAGAACGCAAAGAGCAAGTTCGAGATCGTCGCGGCAGACTGGGGGGGAGCAGCTCTGTATTATTATTATTAATGAAGGTCAGCTCCCCTGCGATACATCGCAATCTCGTCGCTAAATTATGTCCTCGATTTCCAGTAGGAGCTTTGCAAGAGCAGGGTGCGATTCGAATCAATAGTAGGAAAGTCGCGCCAACAAAGGGAGGAAATGCCGATTGAGCATCTCTTTGGCGGGCCAACATGGCCGAGAGCAAGTGGTTATTATTATTAATGAAGGTCCGGCCAATATGTATCGCGCATATCGCACATCCCTCGCCGGAATTCTCACACCCACCCTCGATAAAGTTAGACCGTTTCGCGGCAGAATCCGTTTCCTTTGTCGGCGCGTCCGGCCTAACGAGCCGATGTGTGATATCGCGGACTCGTAAATCGATTGGAGAGTAAGGGTTTCCTAAATTGCGACACCCTCCGCGTCTCCACACGAGAGAAGAGAGAAGAGCCGGTCTTTTTCCGTTATAATTTCCGGAAACGTCTGACGGCAGATAAGACGCCTCGTATGAGCTCCTCCTCCTCGGAGGACGTTCGCTAAAAGTCGTCTGCCGTTAGCAGAATTCCACTCGAGAAAAACACCGTCGATTACTTCCCGGCTATTGACGCTAGGATAAATTACGGGCAACGGGAAAGGAAATCGCTGAGGATGTTGTTTGGAAGAGCGCGTGAGAGAGGCGCAATTATTAAGCGTTCCATTATCGCAGCTACGATGCAATTTTTCTTCTATGTCCGGAAATCTATTTCTATTAAGCTGCTTCGCGCGCAAACAAGGCTTCGAAACAAGGCGATTACTTATTATTAATACGACAAAATGGAGTGCTCCGTACGGTCCGTGAAAAGTGGAATTTTCTTTGCGCGGTAATCTCTGTGATTTATAAATCTGTTTTCTTTATTACAAGCAAAAACATAACGCAGCATTTAAGCTGATTATGATGTTAATTATTAAGAAATGCTCGCAACACCGAAATTTATTACTCCGATATTATAATTCTAGTTTCTAGTTAATCTTTCTTTAAAAAAGAACGCATTAACCCAATAAATGTTACTCGATTAAAATTCACTATGTTTGTTATCTATTGAGAATCCATCTGCACATTTTAGTAAAATATTGTATCTCGTGACTTTAAGTCCTTTATCAATATGCTTTCTTACATCGTCGGAAGATATTCGAACTCTCTCCACCCACTCGAAAACCCACGAGACCTTGTTAAATGTAAACGCGCGCGCGAGACGCGAATGATAAGACGCGACGTCTTCAGATACATAAGATACCTAATGACCACGGTCAAAGCCGATCTCTCGGATCGAAAGTTCGTCGACTGTGGCGGCATAAGTTCCCCGATGGTGGGGAAACCTCCGCGCGTCGTTAATAACTTATAAAGGAAACAACCTGTGCGCGACGACGGGCCAAGGAGCTATAGCCACGAAGTTTCACGAAGAGACGGCTACACACAGCGAGTATAAGACCTGCGGATTAGAGCTTAGGAGCTACTTACAGAGGTCCACGCCGTGGTAAGCGGGGGCGAGCGCGAGCAAAACGATGAAAAGGTGGTGGACGGCAGGTGGCGCCCTTCTGGCGAGGAAACCCAAGCTTTTCACCATAGCTCCCTTTTCCTGCGAGGGCTTCACCCTCGCCCTTTCCTCACCGAGATTCCCGCTGTGCCATTTCTGCCTCGTCAACCTGAAACAAAAAAGTGTGCAATCGTTATGTCACACTCCTCGACGATTCTCTCGAGATGGGAAAAAAAGCGAACAAAGCGAGTCGGTCGTTTCGTCGACCGCCTCCCGAAGAGAGAATGAGTCCGCCTTGACGGAGAAATGATGCGCGCAGTTGTCGGGGTAGAATGTCATGCTGAATGTTAAAAAGATCAGAAGACTGGTGTATTTTGTGTAAATATGAAAATATGAAAACTGATATAATTCGCGACAAAATACATTGCGCGAGAAGTGATGTTGTAAAGATTTTCGTAAAAAGTTTCACTTGGAAAACTACAATATTATGCAATTGTTTTTCGCGCGAAACGTACAATACAATCTCAAGTTGAAAACTTTCGGACATATTTATCTCTTGTTTAGAATAGCTTCGCGAGTTAAACTTTTGTTCACAAAATCTCACGAACCACATTACGTCCTCATGTCGATCTGTCTACAACAGCTCGTTCAGTTTTCTGTCGATTATGCAGAGCACGTGGGAGCTAGCATTTCCTTCCTTCCGAACCGAAGAGGACACACAGCTCTAAGCTTCCTGCGTCGACACACGTCAAGCACCTTCTAAGAACGAAGTGACACGAGAACGCGACGCGTGCCTCACATAAAGATATCTTAACGTATAAAGATATCCTTCCATGAGAGGAAGAGCTTTTTAACCCGTGTGTCGATGCGCGATCGTAACGACGAACGAATTTCGCGCGTGCGATCGAACTATGAGCGAAGTGACATGAAGAAGCGGTCGCGCAAGCATCTTGTTACTGGTTTACACGAGCCTATATCGAGTCGATAATGCTTTTCTCCCACTTTGCGCAAACTCTCCGGTATACACGTCAGACGACATGTATACGAGCGAGTAACATCTCGATGCCGCCGGTGCGAGAAAGGTGTCCCGACTTTGATGGAGTATCCGCTGGTAATTGCGCCGACGATGAATAAGTAATGGCGAGAACGCCGGTAGGAAGAAGTCGCGCTCCCGGTCGTAGGCCTCGCGTGCTCCGCATTAAATATACATGCCGCACAGCTTATAGTCGCGACGACGGTGTAAAATCTGTTCTACGACGCGGCGTGCGTCGCGTTGTGCGTCTCTCTTCTTCGCTCTCTCGTCTTCTTCACTCGTGAAGAGAAGAAACCGGTAGGAGCATTACACGCGCGCGCGAGCGCGCCTTCTCTCCCGCCTTGCGAAATCCTTCACAGCTGCTTGATCGTAAGGGTGCTTATTGTAGGTCTTATTTGACTCCGAAGCGACGTGCGGCATGATATATTATGCTCGCTGATTTCCGAGGAGGATGTATCAGTGACGATCGTATCGGTGTGAGTTTATTTTCCATAATCGAGCGATCGAATATTTATGAGGCGAACGAGTCGGATAGTTTTTTGCGCGTGTGAAAATTATCTCCCTACTATGAAAGGAATAATTAAATTATGCCGAGGCAATTTCGTACTTGATATTGAGTAAATAAGTCTTTTTGTTCTCTCATTATGCAGATGTTTCGTCTCGGAGTTACAATAAACGATGAAAATTATTGAAGTGAAAATGTGATAAACAAAAGTATGTTTATGTATGCATACAGGTGACATACACAATAAAGTTTTTCTTAATAAACGCAATCATTGCGGCGACGCATTTAATTGAACGCGCGTAAATAAGCTTCGCTTTTATATTAAGCGAAACGTCGTTACTTCGCCGAAACGCTGCGTTTCTCGCGTAAACATTTAATCTCCCCAAAGCGCTAAGTGTTAAATTAGAAATTATCGGAAAACAGTATTGTTTATACGTCGAGCTGCCATAAAAGCTTTATCTCCTCATTGTATTCATGAGAGACTTAGCGCGCGTCCGCGATAGTCTCCGTCGAAATCAATTCCCCCGTAGTGCGGTGAACGCCACGGGACGGCCACGAAATTATTCATCGATTGTTTTCTTTTCATCTCGCGCGGACTACGAAGGGGGACAGATTATCGCGCGCGATCGTTTCGAGCAGGTGCCATTTTCTCGTCGTCGTCGTCCTTTTGGCCGGCGTCGCCGACGTCTAGCGAGGATTTCGCAATTATTATGCCGTCGACGCGACGGCGGAGATTCGCGTTTACGCGATCGGTATCGTTTACGCCAGATACACATGTATACATCGGATATCGTTTACACGTGTACACATATGCGTGTACGTGTTTTAACAATCGCACAGCCGGGGGGAGGGAGGAGGAAGAGGACGGCTTGCGCGCGACGCGGCGTGCCCTTGCACGCATATAGGAGCTCGTTTAAGCCGCGATGTAAGCCGCGGAGGCTTCCCCTGATATCCTAGTTCAACGTCGAATCTCTTCGTTTGCATAGGAATGAGTTTATGCAGATTAATACACGCGAGAGACGTCCGTGTATCGGGGTACCGCGCCACGTGGGATGTTGCACCTACACGAAGCTGCGAGTGTACATGCATATTTTATTGGCGGTATCGCGCGCGCTTACGGATTTCCGATCGCACAAACGCGCGCCACACGCGTCGCCTCGCCATTCGCGAGCCTCTCTGCATCTATACGTGATTTGTTGTAATTTATGTGACTTAATCTCGTTTCATTTATTTCTAAGTGCCACACCGATACAGAAAGTCGAGTCGCGCCGTCGCGTGTGTACATATACGGGCGTGTCGTGTATTGCCGAGCGATCATTAATTTCATTTCCAACACACGTGTAGTCTCGTGATTAGGAGTTTCTCCTATACGTTCGACAGTTTCAACCGTAATTAATTTGATATTACAAACTACTGACTACGCGCGTGTATATAAAATGAGATTTACACGAAAGATTATTATCTGTAATTATATATATATCGGGCGGTGTTTCCCTGATCGATGTGCATGATTTGAACGTGAATTGAAAGTATCTCGAATAGTAAATTTACGATCCCGTGATAATAAAATCCCGTACAGTTTTGTTATTGCGCAATAAAAGTTAACATACACATTATCAAATAAAAAAAAAATAAAAAAAAACCGGAAGTTTCATAAAATATACTATTTGATCTTTTCCTGTTGCGAGAGCTTCGAAAGAAATCGCTCCTGACAAATCCTCGAGTTGACCTTAATTGCGCGGAAGCCAAGGAGAAACGATCTCGGCGACGTACAGGCGAAGTCCTCCGTACAAAACGAAGCCAATGAATTTAGTAATCCGCTCTGTCGGCGCGGAGTCGTTGTCCCGGGATGACGTTGGAGATGGGATAGATAGAGAGCGAGCGAGAGCAACGGGAATATCTCGCTGGAAAAGCGATTCTTATCAGTCGTAAAAGAAAACAAAAAACACACATGTACGGCGCATGCCGACTCTCTCGCGGAGAAATACGAGCCATCCGCGAACGGACGTAACCACGCCCGGCGAATAGAACATTAATGTCAGTTAATTATCTGTAAAGAGCGTTCTCGGGGAAAGAGAGAAGATTCGTTTCCGAGGCCGAGCCGTTTGTAAAAGCGTGGGCGAAGCCCGACACACGCTCGTGAAATCACGAGACCTCCGTCTTTTCTTTCGATTTTGTAGAAAAAAAGTGCCGCCTGTTTACGGATTCCGAAAGAGAGAGAAAGAGAGAGAGGTTCCTCTGTTTGTTCCTCGTGGGAGACTTGTCGTCGAGCCAGATGAATCGAAAGATTATAACAAGGCGGACCTACTGAGCGATCCTTTGGGAGCTCAACCGAAGTTTTTGTCGTAATTTTTTCGGCTTGTTTGCTATACTTTAATGATGTACGACGATAAAATTTATGACGACAGGTAGTCGAAAAAATTATTCTAATATCGGTATTAACATTTTTATAAAGTTTTTGCTTGCTTCGCGCCAAACTACGATGTAAAATGCATGTTACCCGTCGCTCTTCAACTCGAAATTAAATTTAAGTCGACACGTACGATATCGCGCGAACATTCGCAATAATAATTTTTCTCTCGAGATATATATCTCAAATATTCACTTGGATAGTTGCATATTCCCCATTGGAAAGTTGCATATTCCACGAAGATAACGTAGGCGGATAGCAAAACGCAACAGAGGATGCGAGCGAATTTACAGATTGATCTCGGCCGTGATCCTTGTGCCGTGTTCGAAGGCACGCCTCGATGACTCAGATCCATTTCAGTTGGATTTCCTATATCCTTAGTTCTATGAGCCGAGAATCCAGCAGCGACAGAGTCTGCGCGCACGATTGACTGCCGCGTTTTCTATCTCTCTCATGCACACGGCTATTGTATTATAAAGCTAAATATATAAACACGTATCATCACGTTACCGTTCACCGAATGTGGTTTCTCGGATTGCTTTATAGGAAAGGGGGAGAGGGAAGGAGGGATACTTAATTTTCTTTCTTTCTCTTTTCGAGAACCGAAGCGCAAGAAACGATGAACGAGTGTTCATCGTTCGCGTATCGACATCGCGGATAAGATAACCCGCGGAATTATGGAGGGCTTTATTCGGGGATCTCGTCTATCGCATGACGTTTAGATTTATGGCTTTGCGTGTAGCGGCCGGTCGACTTTCCATTTATCAGAACGCGGATACCTGTAGCGTTTCGGACGCGCGAATGGCCGTGCGCAAAACAGCCGCCGCAAACTTCGATCCCGCGAACAAATGGACAGTCTCGCGAAAGAAACGGGCGGACGGAAAAATCACAATGGGAGCCAACGTCGGATGCTCCGGCATTCCCTTCCTATTGTCCGCCGACTCGTGAAAAATGCACGCTGATTTCCCGTAACAATGCTGACGAAAGGAGGATTTCACTGATCGCAAAGAGTCCGTGAGGTATTCCAGGATGCGCTGCATCCGAGATGATATCCCGACAGTTAGACGCTACAA
Source organism: Pseudomyrmex pallidus (assembly GCA_014825455.1). Classification (NCBI taxonomy): domain Eukaryota; kingdom Metazoa; phylum Arthropoda; class Insecta; order Hymenoptera; family Formicidae; genus Pseudomyrmex; species Pseudomyrmex pallidus. The sequence goes on along the minus strand of QVNV01000505.1, from coordinate 3,576 downwards.
TGTGCAGAACGTGTAATATCGCGAGAATATCGTGTTTACGGTAATAAGTCCCATTATAAAAGATTTCCTCTGACTTAAATTCAAATTCTTCTCTCCCATCATTCTCTCTTATATATTTACTCGCTACTGTCTCCGCATATTTCTTCCAAATGGAGGCGTAAAGTAAAATCGGAAGGTGTCCGACAAAAAATAGTCGAGTGTCTCTAAGCGAGAAGAATCCTCGGTAATTGAAACAGATATATCTCTCGAGAAACGACGTAAAGGTAAAAGGTACAATGGTCAAGCGCTTGTCCGAAACGGACAGAAAGTGGATATTCATGGCTTTGATTTGTGTGACGTCGTTGTTCTAACGCGGGACCACTCAGTGTCCCTCGAGTGCTCCTAGGAAAGAGCTAGAAGATGTTCACCGTCAAGGAGGAGAGACCCTTCATGGTTTTCACCAGACAACTTTGCCGTTCTAGAACGCGGTCTTCTTCGCCGATGACTCTCGAGAGAGATTTTTGTTTATAAAAATACTGTGTGGTAAGGTCGTTCGATAAATCTCTCGCTGTCCGCAAGTACGCCCGTTGTATATCGTGCTTTGCGGTCACAGACGTATGGAAAGTATATACGCCAAAACTTGAACTACGAAATTTTTATGGAACGCTCTTTTCGCTTTTACATTTTCATGAAATATTGTAACGTACACGAAATAATTCGTGAATATGTGTAAAAGAGACAGTTTTGACGTAACTCCCGTAAGTGCTCGCGTCGCGTGATCCAAATTCTTCCAAGAGAAGTTCCAGATTCATCAAGGACGGATCTGTCACACGCCACTCAAAATGGTGTCCGATCGCAGCGCAGCGGAGAACAATGCCGTGGGATGATCCAGCACCTTTATAGTTCGAGTCGGATCATAATCAGCACTTAAGCCGAGTACTTTCGTGACGGAATGAAGGAGGCAGGTCTGTTCCTCATTGTGCTCGTAAACGATTTTATTTGACCCTCGGATTACCGGGTTGAAAAGGAAAGGAACGCGCGCAAACACTCGAGAGGAGACTGTTTAGACGCGCTAGGGCCGCCATTAAAGTCCATTATTGTAGGGAGGAGGAAAGGATTGGTCGTTTAGAGAAGCGTCTTGGAAGTCGCCGGGTGATATAGCTCGGACTCGTAAAGAGTACGCACACGCAGGGTCAATATTTTCTCCGTCTCCGAATAGCGTGCGTTTGTCTTGAAAGACGTCGTTGCCGTCGAGAATATTACACTTCTTTTTGTTGTTACGCGTCGGTTATTTAGGTGTTAAAGCATCAAAAGAGCATTGTAAATTTTCTTAGACGTGCGTGTCAAGTTTGTCAGTGGCGTAATCGAACCCGCAATTAAATGGTTGAATATACGTGAAGCGTTTTCTCCGCCACCATCTGCCGATGATCTTTTCGAGCGATCGGTAGTTCGTATAAAGTGCATTTGCATAACTATGCCTCGCGCGCTGCGGCGCGTGATATCGCCGTTGTTCATCTTTACCTCTAATCTCTCTGTGTTTATAAGCGACTCGTTAGTCTTCCTCGCTTGCGCACGCACGTCACACGAGACACGCACGCTGAGTCATTTTGGTTGAGCGAGAAGACGGTACAAAGTAGGGTAACAGTCGTATAGTTTGGTACATTTCTAAATGCAATTAGGTACCCTGTGCTGAATTTTACACGCTGACCCGCATTCCTGGCACGATCTTTACTCGCTGTTCCCGCGTGTTTAATTAAGCTGCCCCGATAATTTCTCCCAAATATTTAGAACGCGAATGTACATTAATACACAAACGCTCTATTATTAGTCCAGTTACAAGCAGCAACCGCGAAACGCAATATTGCGTAGTCGGTGTTAGGTGTACTATGTTAACAGACGCCAACTGCGTGCTCGCTTTCATGCACGATTAGTAAACAAATTGACGTTTATTCAAATTAATATAATTCGCTTCAATTCCATAACGCGTGCGTTAGAACTACAATATGCGTCGCGCACAATATTGTTTTCATGTTTTGGGCCTCGCTACATTTCTAAAGTCTAGCAATATCAAACACACGGTAGCTCCGGGCAACATTATTGTATATAATCAAATTATTTTTCTACCAAAAGAGAAGAAAAGCGTGATAATATCTCTCTAATATTACTACATTATTTGATAAAAGTAAGTTGTTAATTAATAAAATTAATTAGAACTCAATATTATTAATACGTGTTTATTAAAAAGAACATATTACGCTAAAAGCTTGGAAACAAAACTTAAAACAACGTAAAAGACAAAACTTGATATTTGCAGTGGAATAAAATCTACTTTTTAACGCGTATCATGCTTTGTAATATCTTTTTTATTTTTTTGCTTTTTTTTACCTTTTACTTTCTCCCATTTCTCTACGCTAATATACGATGCAAAAAAATGTCTTATGTGTTGTTGGAGTTAATAGCCAGCATTTTTCACTGTCGCGCGTTAAGAGACGCCTAAAAGCCGATAATTCTGTCACCGTCAATCAGTCCCTACGTTCCTCATCCGTACGGGCCGCGTACACAATCGCTTCGCGCCTAATTAATCACTCTTGTGCGGATCGTAGATTTATTTACCAGCCGGATACTTCATAGAAACGATGCTCGACTCGCCTTCCGCCTTTGTATCTGCAGATACACACTTATTGGTCGCAATGTAATTTATCATTGCGAGATGAACGCGCGAGATAACGACGAGCGAGTGGAGAATGATCGTTTCGTTCTAAATGAATCGTAAGTGTCCGAGGGAATGATGCGCATGCGAGAATATATTCTGTCCACTCTCGTGAAAAACATGATTGCAACATTCTGTCGATAACAAAAACACACTATTATTTTATCAAACAAGTTTTTCTTCACTAACAAAGAGTTCAGTTTTAATTGCTTAAAAAAATTGTTTGAAAAATATTCACGCTGGAAGTTTTGAGACATATTGTATATGTATGTAGAGATGGAACAAATATTCGCAAACGCGCGCACGCACACACACACACACACACACGCACATATCGATTTCGTTATTATTTACAAAAACCGACGTAATGCAAATAAATGGATTTTCGATGAACGGGGTGAGCCGAAAAGTGCATACACCGCGGAATCGATGCGCCGCGAGGGGCACAAAAGCGGGTGGAAAGCCGAACTGTGATATACATATATGTATATGCCGCTCGCGCATTTTACGCGTATACACAGTGTTCTAGAACTGTCATTACAGTTTTATTTACAAGTTTCTTGAACAATTATAATAGAGATTGATTGATTGATTGATTATGTTGAATTTATTACGAGAGAAAAGAGAGAGAAAGAGAAAGTATTGTGTGCGATTATTTTCAACTTTTCAACACACGTTAAATATTTCTAAAAGCAAAAATTTTATAATTGACATAATATCATTATAAAAACTATTAAATAATAAAAGTTGCACTCAAAATTGCTTGAACAAAATAAAAATAAAAATTTTATACCGCCTATTCGTTTGACATGAGAATTTGGGTTGTATGTGCTTGCTCGTAATAAAATAAAAATCATCTGTTCTTCGAAACTTTTGGCAAAAATAAC